>CAAKHC010013192.1:0-10426 GCA_901007825.1 Macroramphosus scolopax
CTTGAAAATATCAGAGGTACTCCGATTGTGATGACAATCCCAGAAGATGACCCCCTTTTTTTTTTCTAAGTGACCACACACACACACACACACACACACACACACACACACACACACACACACACACACACACTTTTGTCCTGCTTTGCATTTGAGAACAACATGTACTCAGTCCGGGCAGAGCCAAGCTGAATGAACGACTGTGTCCTCCGTTCTGCCCAGTGTCGGAAATCATGCTGTTTGTCTGGGAGGAAAACAGAGCCTGAGACCCAAGATGAAGGCAGACATCGAGTCTCCTTCAAAAGCCAAAATCAGTTCCTGGATTTTATCTCTTATGTGTCTTAGTGTCTTCAGCTCAGGTTTGTCTCATTTTCTAATCGCTGTCATGTTTGCTGGTACAAGCAGATTAAATAGTTTTGCCTAAGAAATTTCTGACATCTGAAGTTTCACTTGCAAAAAATATTTAGTTCATGTTCAGTTACAAGTAACAGCAAGAGAAATCTGTGGACAGTTACAACTAACTCCACAAAGGAGGTTAAGTTAAACCTTCATTGGTTGGTGTATCTGTGAGTGTTTGTTAGCAGGAATACACAAAAACTACACAGCCAATTTTCACCAAACTTGTTGTAGGGGTGTCGCATAGGCAAAGGAAGGACCGATTCAATTTTGGGGAGACACTTGTAACACTGAAGGAAACGTTTTTTTATTTACTTTGGATTTGGCAGAGGTTTGTTCTCTCCAACTGCATTTCATTTGTTTTGCAGGAAGGGAAAAAAGTACAAATTGCAAGTATGATTCTCACAATAACCCTTCGCTTTTTTAATGCATCTTTCACTAAGGGCAACTTCTTGACAGCAGATTATCAGGGTCCAAATCAGGTTTATTGACAAGTAAAGTTTATCACAATACGAGTAATTTGTCCTGGATTATCGGCGTTTATAATCGACATCAGTTAAGAAGTATGAAGCAATACGTAATGAAGTAATGGAAACCACAAACGTAAAAAAAACTGCAGTACAATCTGTGTTACTGATATATCTGCGTGGGATTGTAAAGTTGTTTTTTTATCACAGAATTATAAATGCAACATGTCTAATGTTGGGCACGATATGATGCGCCCATTTGAGTGTTTGGCATCAGAAAATAAGAGTTCAATTAACAACTGGAGGAATACAGACATCACAAAGAAAGTATTTGTGTAGGGGGTATTACATTGTATTAGATTGTGTGGGTTCTTCTACGGTCTTGTGTCAGCCCGTCTGTGAGTAATAGAGTGTGCATACAGGCTGTACCAGACGCAGTGTCTTCACATGTACAGTGGTTGTCAGCTGTGGCAGTCTTCTGTCATCCCTGTCAGCAGCGGAGTCACTGAGGCCACTGTTTCTGCAGAGCTAGCATGGCATCTGGATTGCTCCCAGTGCTCTTTTCATGAACTGCCAAGATGGAAATTTTCAACAAACAATCACCACTTTTGTTAGTTCATTTTTGGCCCATCCCAAGGACCAGCAGCTGTTACCATGGTTATGTGTATCTGCCATGCAAACTGACTCCACAGTGCTGGGGCCTGATGCCCACAGCAGCCTTTGACTAAATACTGTGTCAGCTAGCAACGCAAAGCTATTACAATAGGCATGCCGGTGTCGATACTAATGACCCTTATATAGGATGATTCCATAATGCACACACTGTAAGCATGATGTCGCTGTTCAGGAAGAATTTAACACAGCATAATACATGTTTAATTGATATTCCGAATGTCAAATCATCGTTGCTTCTTCACTATGATCACTACAAGTAAATCAAATGAAATGATCATATACTGCATCCATTCCCGATGAAACGGTTCCATGCCATTGCCAAAGAGAGCTTGATCTCAAAAGCCTCCCCTGTTTGAATACATGAAATAATAATAATAATACTATTAATAGCCTGCAAAGGATAAGCAGTATAGCAAACTGACAGATGGATGGACAATATGTCTCAGAGATTTTTTGAAAAGTATCTTGATTCTGCCTCATTTTGTAGCCCTGCTGGTGAAGCCATTACCAGTTTGCTACAGGTTAGATTAATATATTAAGTGTTTTAGAGATGTTTGAAAGTAGCTTGTCACGATGTATTTGACACATCATAAGATAACTCTCCTCTGTGTTCCTCTACAGGCGGGGTGATGGCAGTGAACATGACTATCCCCAGCATCCTCATTAGAGCTACAGAAGGAGCAGAGGCCCTCCTGTCTGTCCGCTACGTCAGCTTCAGCTCCGACCTGCCGGTCATTAAGTGGCAGCTCCAGAGGGAAAAGTCTGTCACTGTAGTCCAGTCGATCGGCACTGACATCATTGGAACACTGAGGCCCGAGTATCGTGACCGCATACTGGTGTTTGAGAACGGAACTCTGCTTCTGCACAACCTCAGACTGTCTGATGAGGGAACATATGATGTGGAGATCTCCATCACGGACGACACCTTCACAGGAGAGGGCAGCATCACACTCACTGTGGATGGTAGGAAGACAAGTTTGAGTTGTAAGATTTTCAAATTCATGAAAGTGCACAAACCCACTAAAACTCACCAATTTTAAGAGCCATGCATCCTTCTTCACTTATACACAAGTCTTGAATAAGATTGAAGAATGACCTCATGACCTCATTATACTGCAAAATGAGCTGCACATTTCTACTCATATTCACATTATTCCTGCTGAAAAGCTGCAAATCCATGTGGGTTCATAAGATCTTGTATACTTGCAATCCTCTGCTGTATGTTCATCTGGAAGATGTAGGTTCCACAGATAATTCAAGGCTGAAGGATGGTGGAGGACACCATGTTTGTTGTTGTTTTGTCCCGTTTACTTGCATGTTGAAAATGGATGCATCTACTGTCTATTGCACTATCAAGGTTCTTACTGAAACCCCCCACAGAGCCTGTATCCAGGCCCTATATCCACGTGGAGTCTTCGTCTGTGCTGGAGCGCAGCGAAAACGTCATCCTCAACTGCTCCCATGACAACGGAACCAGGACCACGTACGGGTGGTTTAAAGGCGGAAAACCGTTGACCAATGAGACGAGGTTTGTGCTGTCACCTGACCAGAAGCTCCTGACCATCCCCCGGGTAATGATGGCGGACGATGACGTCTACGTCTGCACAGTTCAGAATCCTGTGAGCAACATGACGAGCCTGCCTGTCAGACTGACTGTCTACAGTAAGTGATGCTGTCTAAGTGCCTTAACAACAACAAGTTAACACATTATGCTACATGGCCGGAGGAAAAACAAGTACATCTGTTGTGCAAACAAAGTTGGGAGAACACAGAGGAGCCCTCTTTGCAGTGTTAGACCAATGCAAGAGTTTATATTTCAACAATATATTCTATAATGCATTGAATGCATCCTCTTCCCTGATCAGGAAGAAGTTCCCTCTATATCATCCTCTCCACCGGAGGCATCTTCCTCCTGATCACCTTCGTAACAGTGTGTGCCTGCTGGACGCCTGCCAAAAAGTATGAACTACTTTTATGCTTCTAAGTCGACCCTGATAACCTGAGAAATAAACTGTGGAAACAGCTAATATATCATAAACAACAACATGTACTGATACGTTTGTTGTTGTTGTTGTTGTTGTTGTTAGACCCAGACATCGAACAAGAAAGCCTCCCTCCAGGATTTATGATCACCGCTCACCAATAGATCACACGGGTATAGAATTGTTGTACTGACGTAATCACAAACAATACAAAATATATAGGCAACATGTATAACAATCCACTGTTTTTGTGCTTTGACACAGATGATTCAAAAAAGACAGAGTACAAGGGAACGAATGCAGTAACGTCGCTTTACATCCTGCAGCAAAAGGTGTGTTGTCTCATCACCCAATGCTTCTATTACATTCTGTGTACTCCAGAGGATGCAATGCTCATTACAGCCTCCAGGGCAGACGTGCAAATGCACACATCCAACTGACAAGCTGTTCTGCTATCAATAGTGGAACTATACAGGTTTGATCTGTGGCAACTCCTGCAGGAAATACTATGCTGAGCTGAAGCGGTCCTGTTTTGCAGGATCCCTCCATGGATGACTCGTCCAGCAACAGTATTGGATCTCCTTCTGAACTTGATAACCCCCCGTGCTACACCAGTTCTCCCAGCTACAATGATACTCTCACCCGGTACACCGCCCCACCTGCCCACATCCCCCACATGTACACCTGAAAGGCCACCAGGTGAAGTTTCTCTTCACACTACAGAGAGCTGAAGATCAGATCGTCCTCCTGTGTGGATCGTGACTCGGATGCACGTCCGCCTGCAGAGTGGGAAAGATCTCAACACACAATGTCAGTACTGTTGATGTTTTTAATCAAATAAAGGGATAATTCATTTAAAACATCGTATGCTTGTAGGGTTGGAAGAGCCCGTACAAAAACATGGAAGCAGTGCGGCATCAGACATGTTTTTACCTCTTTGTGTTTTATCCCTCATCACTCTTGTTGCTTGTGCACAAGTACAGATGCACCTTAGCAGCGGCAGAAGTGGATCTTCTTCTTTTCCTGAAGCAGCACACGGAGAATTAAAACAAATAAACAGTTTAAAAAGTGTGTTTTAAAAGTCAAATCTTAAGGCTTCATAGAGTTTTAAATTGATTTATTTCTAATATGGTGATAAATTATCTATGTGAAGAATAACATCTTGAAGAATGACCAACAGGTATGAGCCTTGTACAGGTCGGCTGGTGAAGGATTACCAGCAAACGCTGCTCTGCATATTTGGAAACTGTGACTGGAAACATTTTACCACTGCTTTTTCTAATTCTCTTGTTATTATTTGCTGATTTCTGTCTCTCTTCTGGCTTGTTTTGATCTGTGAAGCTCTCCTGTGCAGGAAAATGTGCTTTATAAATATGTTTTTGGTTTGCATTTCTTTTGGTGATTCGTTCCCTGTCATCCATCTCCTTTGACAGGGCAGTGTCGGCAGCTTTCTAGGTTTTAAGATGATAATCGAAGGGAGCTAACCAGCTAGGCCCAGACTGTCATGTCTTGTAATACCACTCATGGCTCACAGAGGAGTCATAGCTTAATTGTTAATGGTGCACATTTATATCGTAAAGAAAGGTGCCAAGCTGATAACAATCATTCATACGGGGATGGTGAGGATCCGGAGACATTAGGTCTTCAGTATCTGGCTCAAGGACACTTCAATTACCTTCCAATTACTACCTCCCGTGGCCACGCCGCAGCTGTAGGCGAGAGCTGCACCTCTATCCATCAAGTCTCAGAAATGCATCATGGGTTTGACATTTTATTGTTATTAGACGTGGTAATGTGACAGGTGTGCAATAACAAGTCATGTACATTTGCGATACAGTAATGACACTAAAAAAAAGAATTACAATTTTTAAGATGCAACGATCTCTCCATACATTCTGTATTGCTGGCAACAATTTCGGATAAACGTGTTTATGGGAGCGATCGAGATGCTGCTGCTGCTTGAAAAATATGAGACCTGCAATAGAGACCTGAACAGAGAGAATATCAACTCTAAATGGAGCAAATCCACAATGTACATGAGAAGGGAGGAAACAAGACAGTCGGGCTCATGCCGGCACATAAATGTGTGGTTTTTTTTACAAAGTGCCACAAACACAACTGAAGAAGCCTTTTCTGTTCGATATATAGAAGCAAGGCTGGATTTTATTATAAGGATAATACCAAACGATTTTAATCTTTTACCGACACAAACTACACCATCACTGAGCTGCATCAGACTCTGGCCCTCCAGGTGCACGCACGCCCGGGCGCGACAGCGCACACACAGCGCCGACACTTAAACTGACAGAAGCTATTCAAGAACATTAAATTGGCATCGAACCAGAGACGTTTGCATGAATGCTTGGTCCTGTGTGTTTGGTTTGGCGGAGCTGCCACAGGTTTATACTGGCTCAACAACAACTGTATTAAAATGGAAAAAAAATTACAAATTGCATTAAAACAAAAAGGAAAGTACTGAAATGACAAAGCCAGTTAGAAGGAAACACACAGAGGTAGACGCACAATAAATAGGACTGATAATGGAACCGTATAAAGCCGTGTACAACTATGAGGCCACGATAAATGGAGCTACCAGTATCACAAATAACGTGAGTTGGTCAACAACAGAGTGGTACTGGTGTGTGTGTGTGAACACAATCTATAGCTGCTATAAGCTGTACAGTGGTTACAGTGACGGCATCCTGGCTGACGGATGAAGATTAGTTTCAGAAGCTTCTTGACTGCCCGTTGAACTAACTGCACAGGATGTATCACCTGGTGTCATCGTACGTTTTATTGAAACAGGTCCATTGACGATGTTTCACAGGGTCAATAGGTTGTTTGCCTTTTTTAAATTTAAAAACACCTAAAAAGGGGAATGCTGAAGAGGACAGGGTGGAGTCTCAATAAACACGATGTGCTGATATGGAAAGAGATCTTTGTATGACCTGCTTCTGTGTTACACCAGCTGCAGCATCAACGTCTGTGTTACACCAGCTGCAGCATCAACGTCTGTGTTACACCAGCTGCAGCATCAACTTCTGTGCACCGGGTCAGACCAGATTAAGGATTTAAAAAAGAAAAAAAGGGGCATGAACATCAGCGTGCACAGATGAAACACTTTCAAAAAGCAATGTGACTTGTGTTTTCTCTGGTCAGCATCTTTCCATTTAAAATCTACGCAGGTAAGAGATAAACGTTTGTCTCCATGAGTATGAAACATTGTTCAGTAATGTTACATTTTCACATACAAGAAGCCAAATTAACGTCATTACGGCCACAGACTGAACAAGCTGCTCCGGCTGTGTTATCTTCAGCATGTCGGAGGCTCTGGCTGCGTCTGACAAACAGCAAAGGGGAACAAATCAATACTGGTATTATTTTGTAGAGGAAAATAATAAAAGGACTGTGAGCCACGAGCAGTATAAAGTAAAAAGCAAAGGCTGCACAGACACTGTCGGGTTTTTTTCTCTATTCAGGACAGTTTCACCATCAGTCACATCTTCACAACATTAAGACACTAAGTTTAGGATGGAATGGTTTTCGTTTCTCGTCTTCACAGGGAGGTTACAAATCAAAACAGGGATTTCAATGATCTGAACTGCCAAAATAAAGGAAACATCAACTGCATGTTTCGTTCTGATGTCACTGCTTCGGTCACCAAGCCAATATTCTACACAGCTACAATAACGTTTTCTCCGTTGAATTCTTGGAGGGAAAGACAGATTACGATGTATAATTTCATATTCCTCTGTTACTGGTTCCTTTGTTTTGGCAGTTAGCTGCTGATGAACACTGCTGCTTGCTGTCAGGATGAAGCAGAGTTGTTGAGCGGTGGAGCAGGTCAGTTCTTCAGCACCGAGTCGTACATCTGGTAAACGTACTGAGAGACCTCAGGGGCCCGACACTTAAGAGACAGCTGTGGAAGCAGAGAGAACACGGGGGTTACAGTGGAAGAGGCTTCCCATCACGGATCGCTTCTATCTGAGAGAACCCTGAATCATGGTTGGATGTGCTTATGCAAGAAAAGATGGAGATTTTGAAGCATTAGTTGCACGTCAGCCTGCTTGGTCTGGCTCTCACCCAACCACTCAGGTCTACCACATAACCTGTAAAATCAGAGGGTTTTATTGTTGAATTCTGTACCGTGTAGTTGGGGTTGCCGGGCTGAATGCGGAGCTCAGCCAAGATCCAGATGCCATTAGTGAGCTTGAGGGACTGGTAGAGCATGTCCTGGCCTTCTACGTTTCTCTTGGCGATGGTGTAGATGTTGTTATTCTGCAGCTTCCCTGATACTGTATCTGTAAGAGCAGAATAAAGTTACTCAGAGTAATGATCACCACCACATGAAACACAGAGGATGTAATCACTACTGGATCTGTAATCACTAGGCGCTACCGCTAACGGATGCATGAGCTAATGTAAACTCTGCTACTAGCAAGACGATTATCAGGGAAGTAACAGTGAAGTAGCTCTACTGGGATGTTAAAGAACCTTCGGGTGTCTGTAAACTGGACCAGGTGTGCTACAACACTTTGGTACAATCATGAGCATCTCCTAAAGGGAAACATGTGGAGGTGTCCTGCAGGTGCAGAGGAAGAGGACATGTTGAAGTGTCCAAAGACAGGCATGTGGGTGGAGAAAGAAAACACAGAGAGAGATGTGAGGACTTCGGGTGGGACTGACCAAAACCAGCAGGGAGATTATCAGTCCGAACATGATTTATAATGATAATCAGGTCCAGAATGAGTTGACCCTGACCCTGGACATAAACACTAGATGAGGGCAGGTCAGTTGAACAAAATATAATAAAACCTGTTCAACTGACAGGCTGATGAATTCAGGCGATAGAAAAACTGAAGCTGATATATATTGGCAGACTTGCCATTCTGGCCGGTGACCTCCCTTAGAGAACCTACCTGCATTTAGGTGGCACTCTTTTATCTGGTACTGTAGTTCGTTCTCATTGGGGATGTCTTTCCAGGTGGCCAGGAACACCTGTCGCTCTGAGGACAAAACAACCCACTGATCAGTGAAACACTACGTATTATTGGATGGCTGATGAAGTTCTAGGAATCATCTCACATTCACTGTGATTTGAGAGATTTGTCATATAGTTGTGAGATCAATATACCCATTTTTCCATCCTCCACAAAGAATATGTTCAGAGGGATGAGGACGCTGAAGTAGAAGACATCGATGCTGTTCTTCACTGCCACCTGTGTACAAGCAAACAAAGCAGAGGATGTAGACATGTAGTAGAGATCGAACTAACAAGGCCAAACTAAGTGATGATCAGCTGACTCACAGCCTGTCGTGTTGTTGTCTCTGGTGAGTGTGTGTCTGTGTACCTGGAGGTTATTGAGAGGGTCCATCTTCATGACCGGCCCAATGGTGTTGATAGGCAAAGAGACCTCGATAGTCTGGCTGGGCATCAGCGGAGTGTGAATGGGCAGAGGACTGGTGGGGATCATCCCAAAGCTACATGTAGAAAATAAGGACGTAGTAGAGACATTCAGTCACGTCGAACGTCTGACTCACTAATATAACATGATACAAACAGGATTTCACCTGTGAGGTATCTCACACACCTGTTCTTATTGAACTGGACAGCGAAGTCCGTCATGTGCTGCAGGGCCTTATTGGTGAAGGTCATGTCCATGTACATGTGGCCCTGGCGGCGGGAGAAAGTTCCGGAGATCTCGAGGCCCTTGGCTTTCACAGCTGGCAGCCACACCTGGTAGAGAAGGATCGAGTTATCAATCTCTCCGGTCAATCCTTCGTGTAACCACCGAGACTGAGGTTGTGTGAACTCACTGCTTTCTGGACCACATAGCCCCCGGTAGTGATGGCCATGCCTGTGGAGATCTCAAACAAGTCGTTGAGGCCACTGCTGACAGCCGGAGGCGCCGGCGTAGGTGACGGAGCAAATGTACTCGGGACAGACGAGGGGATGAAGTTCTGCCCCACCTAAAGAAATCACAAGGAAAACAATATAAGTAAGTATAAGTGCTATGAATTTAAAGAGTAATCAAACAGAGGGGTCAGACTGCAGACTTCCAAACAGAAGGGCTTGACTTACAGCTGGACTTCCCCCAACACCTCCGCCCAGGTCTCCACCCAGCTACAGGAGAGAGGAGAGGTCCCCAGAGACAGTGTCCAAACATCAGAGACCGACCAAACACACAAACACAGAGACAGAGACTTTCTTAGTAACTTCAACCCATCAAGAGGAGCCCCCACTTTCTGGGGAAACAGGAACCCTGCACGGCATGTTATCAACTAAAACGTATAAATCTGCAAGGAGATTATAAAGAAGTGCAGCTATTAGAAGTGGAAATATCAACTTAATGCAGCTCCATGTTGGAAAAAGGGTTAAATAAGTGAGGAACTAAAAGACTTCAGTCACATAAATATCTGTGTGTGTGTTTGAGTCTAAGCTCACCAAGCTGTCCAGGCCCCCACCCAGAAGGTCCACTGCGCCCATCTGCATGGACGAGACCTGGGGCACATTGACTGGAGGACCCAGGTCCAGGTTGAGCAGGTCGCCCAGCAGATCGCCCTGGCTGGGGATGACATGCGGCTGATCCATGGCGGCTGCTGGCCCACCGCTCACTGGGCTCTCCCCTGTGTCAATGCTGTCCGGAGAAAACAGAGATACTGGTAAGGGACAGGCAGTTATAAATCTACTAATGACGCAGAGCCGCATCTGCCAATTTTGCATTGCCTCGATTTCTGACGTCTGATTTTCAAGATTAGAAAGTGCAACTGCAGCTGCTGCTCCACAGAAACTGCCTGTTTGCAATTCTTCCAATTCTTTGCACAGATTCAAATCAATCTGACCTGCTGTGCTGCACGGGAAGGTGTTTCCGGTGGATTCCATGGCTGCCCTCCACAAAGGCGCTG
>CAAKHC010013193.1:0-20355 GCA_901007825.1 Macroramphosus scolopax
CGCAAGAAGATCGTACCTGATATCCTTGCTGCTGGAGGACGCTACGACCACTTGGTATTATTGCAATAGTTTATTGTTTTTTAAGTCAATAGCAAAGATTAGATTGGCCCAGGTGTGGGAATGCTTCACATGCATGTGTACACAACATCGTGTACTTAGTATCTACATGTTGTTTTGTTCTCCGTGCTGCCAGATCCTGGATTTTCGAGTGCCAGCTTCCTCAGTGCCGGGCCCCTCTGCAGTCGGGGCCAGTGTGGCCCTGGACAGAGTCTGTGCTGCGGTGACCAGCATGGAGGAGCAAGTGAGATATGCACACATGCACCAGACCTGACATTTCTAGTTATTGTACTGAAGCCCCTTTAGAGCAGTTAATAACTAGAATCCCTGTGATTGAGTCCTGACATCATCAAGTTGCAGTATTTCCCATATTTTGCATTCAGAATGTGCCCAGACTGCATTTAACAAAGACGTCCTCTCTGTTTGACGCCATCTCTTGCAGCAGCCCGATAATCTCTGCTCTCTGTTGTCAGCCATCGGTGAGCTCCTGTGATGTGCTCGTGGTCCCAGTTGGACATTCCTCAATGTCCAGAGCCATCAGTGTTGTCCAGAAGCTGTGGAGCGCCGGAGTCTCGGCAGACATCGCCTACGATGTCTCACAGGTTCGTGGGCTTTGTGATAGACTTGTGTTAAGTGCCTGAACCTCCTCGATGTGTCCGGGGATCGTGGTTTCAATCTCATAAACCGGTGGGTTGAACAACCTGAATCTCTCTACATTTGCTCGTGAATTCATGCACATATATAAGAATAAATACCATAAGACCTTGTCAGATCAGAACAATTAAGACTCAAGTAGGTACATTCCGCTAAAGGAAGTCCACTGTCACTCCCTCTGTGTTGCTTCCTGACGTGCAAAGAGCACATTGATAGAGTAGAACTACACATGAGAATGTTCAAAGATCATGAGAAAGGTCAAAGGTCATTTGTTTTAGAACACACCTCATTTTTAGATCCTTAAACAGCCAAAGGGAATCAGCCGTTGTGTCCATCTCGTCCTGTAGTAACCCCAACCCTCCTACAGAGGGCGACACCTGACTTCCGTTTCTCCCCCACCCATGTGGAAAATGCGCCTTATCTGTCAAACGCAGACGTTATCGTGACAGCATCAGAAATAGTAAACATCCCAGAGAATGAGCTGAGCTGAGCTGAGCTTCGCGGCTGCATTTTTAGACGGACTTCCTGGCCATATCGGGACAATACAACAAAGAGTTTTCTCTCCGGCAGTTGGCCGAACCATCAGTCGTCTGTCGGACAAGTTTCTGATGAAGTGTTTGATAGAGAAAAACATACTTTGATTGGAGTGGAGCCAAGTGGGGGTCTGTCCGTTATTGACCTTGTGGTTTACAGCTCCTGATGTCATGCCTCTGTGCTGCCGTCCCTGCCACAGCACCACCACCTCATGTCCTTCTTTATACCCTATTGTTATTTTAACGTTCCACATTTGCTGTGGACGGTTTGCTTTAATGGTCTTCATTGTCGTCCGTACTGACGCAGGACGTGAGTGACTGGCCACCTTCAATGCCTTCAGTCCCTCAGAAGCAATTAGGAAAGGTTGAGTTTGACTGGAAACAAGCGGCGCTTCGTTCCAAGTCCTCAAGTGGGTTCTGCGGGTGTTTGTGTTGATTGTGAATGAACGCCGGCGCCTTAACAAGAGGTTGGGAGCAGCTTATTCAGATCTTCTCACTCGTCATTCCTCCTCGTTAGACTTTTGTGAAGCCTTTTTTCCCAGGCTGGCGTCTTTACAGCTTTAATTCACCCTCAGGAGACCGTTTAGGTTTTGGAAGCCAAATACGGCAAACCGCTTCCCCACTCAGTCATCTATGCAGGCACGCGGCCCAAAGCCGCCCGTCCAGCTCCAGGTACTGGCTTTACCTTCGGCGTAATACGCCATGTCAGTGAGGAAGTTGTACGAGAAGAGGAAATTCAAAGCTAAAGCACGCTGGCGAGCGACACACGCACACAAACACACAACTTGTGCTACACTGCAGGGTTTGTTCTGGCCCGCCGTTACTGCACCAGCAGAGGAGCCAGATGAAACTCTCTGGCTGCAGTTGATGAGAATAAATTGGGTTGACACACGCACACACACGCACGCACACACCGTCACGGTTGGATGCATTACCTGAAAACACATCGGTTTCAGTCGCGGGTCTCGACACAAACTTTTCTCGCTCCAAGCAAAACTTTACTTTAACCGACTCACTACCTCATATTAAATATACATATTCATTTTTTAGCTAACGAATCTCGGAAAAAATGTTTCCCCGGAAAAACTGTGCCCACACTCGTATATGCAACTGCAGTATTTGATTGTGAAACGGATTATTGTATCGTTGCCGTATTTGGCTTTGGATTCTCTTATCAATAAATAGCCCGTAGAACCGGTATGAAGCCTTTATGTGTTCAGCAGTTTGCAGACGTCCAGTCAGCAACACGTCAGCATCCTCACCACCATCAGTGCAACACAAGGTTCAAATGTGTTTCTATATAGTCAATCATTTCTGTGTGTGTGAGTAATCGAGCTTCATGTGTTCAGTCTCAGGAGACCTTGTTGGACCACTGCCGGCTGGCCGGCATCACCTGCATGGCCATGGTGTCCGACAAGGAGGGCAACTACATGAAGGTGACTCAGCCTCCCAATGCAGCAATGTGTCGCTCAGTATTTCTTCCAATCCACATGTTTAAGTCGTTTGTCCGTCTTCAGGTGAAATGCTTTGAGAAGGACAGACAGACGGAGAAAAGGATTCCCGAGTGCGACCTGGTGGACCACATCGTTCAGAAGTATCGGACCAAATTCTTTGAGGAGAGAAACAACAGGTAAAAACATTTCTGGCTTCACGTGTTGCTCAAATTCACCCCGTGTAAATGTTTACAGACTTTACCCCCTTGTGCCCCTGCAGGGACATATCTGACAGCATGTCTCTTCAGAACCCCAAAGGATCGCAGCTCAGCACTGCAGGTACTGTGTCCGGTCCCGTCTGATAACCCCCTTAAAGGCAGCTTCTACTGGATGATTGCAACACTTCGTTTCTCACAGTGGCGCCTGTGTTCTTGCTCTCAGTTGTGTTTTGACTCCACCAAAAGTAACGTATTGAATCAGGGAGACAGATTTGTTATCCGGAGTGACGTACAATTAGCGCCATGGAAGAAAAAAAAATAGCTGTAGTGTTAAATGTCACACCACTTCTGGCACACGCACACACAAACTGTTGTGATTTAACAGTGTTTTTAGCCAGTGGACTTCTGTCACCTCACCGGTCTGACGAACTCTAACTTCGTATTGGAAATATTAAAAAATCGGATAAAACTGCCTTTTTTTTTGTCTGCAGGCTCTACAGAGCAGCACGGGAGCAGCTGCAGCATGAACATGAACGTCAATATCATCAGCTTGGAGAAGATTTCCGCCAGCGTGAGGCGACGCTACGAGACGCAGGTCAACACCGACGACACGCACGTTGCAGCTTCTCCGTCACGGCCCGATGTTGCATGTGAAAATCATCTCTGTTTGCGCTGTTTCATGCAGACCGTTTAACCAATTCTTATTTCCTTCCCTCTCTTTATTTCTCCCTTTTGTTTGTGTTTCTCTCCCTCAGATCCAAACCAGATTACAGACTCTTCCCGGCAGTTTGCAGAACAAGAGCAATGACATTGAAGTTCTGGCAGTAAGTCGTTTGTTTGTTTACCCCCTTTTATCCACTCCCCTTTTTTTTCCGCTGTCCCACCTTATCTCTCGAATCCATGTGTGAAATCACAGAGCGATGAAAGAGCTTCTGATAGCCGAAAAAACAGCAAACATCGCCGGCAGCAGACCTTTTTAGAGTTCTTTGCCCTGTGCGAAAATCCCCCGCTGGAGGTAAAGATGGCCGTGGCTCCGTTCCCGTCGCTACACAACGATGAACACTAAACAGAAGGCAGCCAGTGTGACATTCTGGCGGGTGTAAATGGCAGCCATATTGGGTTTATTTGTGGTTTCATTTGTAGATTTACAACCAGACGTTCTCAAAGTAAATCAACCCCCCGTTCGTGCTTTTTTTTTTCCGCCGTGCCGCTGCAGATAAGTTTATCATTCCTGCCGGGTCTGGATTGTCTCACATTCATTGGAACACAACAGGCGTAATCACCTTGATTCTGCCTGCAAGTCTTTGTTGTTGCATGTCGGCAGCTCGCTTGTCTATCAGTCGGACTGGAACACACAGCAGCGCTCATTTTCCCAAAGATAGACCCAGGAGGCAATTAGCTGCTTCCTGTGAAAGGGACATGGAGTCCTTTCAGAGCCTGGCGAAAGTGGAATTCCAAGTACTTTTCTGATGAAAACAATTATGCAACCTGTTGAGCAGCGAGTGAAATGGTACATATGACGGCGGCTTAATTATAAATGCGGCGTCAAGGTCGATGTGTTGTGTTGTTCACTGTTTATGGCTCTTTAACACTGCATGTTTTCCGTCCTGCAGGTGGACCTGCAGAAGGAAACGCTGATCAACTTCCTCTCTCTGGAGGTTGGTTCCTTACTCCTTTCATACAGGACGTTGCAGAGTTTATAAGACTACATCCTGACGATTGGGGGGGGAGGGGGGTTGACGTTACAAGTCAAGAGCCTAGACAGGAAGAGGGGATCCCGTCTCCTTCCTCGCAGGCGTCTCTGATGAGGAGTGAAGTGAGGGAACACCCCTGCCTTTTTTCCACAGCCGGGGCGACCTGCTACAATCGCCTGACTTATAGCCTCACATGCACACACACACACACACGCACGGAATACAGTTAACAAACTGAAGAGGTGTTAATATTCACATTCCTAACTCCTGACCAACACGGCACTCATAACAACCGACATTCCCCAGAGCGCAAAGACTTTATCGTACATTAGGTCGCTTTGTGCTCCGAAACACGCTGACAGACGATTTGTTTTATACAAGCAGAAAAGTCTCCACGCAGTAAATGATCGGGGCCACCTATACGGCCGGCCTCCAGGCACGTGTGTCAAAAGAAAACACATTTAGTGTATAAAGTGTACGACAATACTCAGCGGGTACGACGGGCGGAAAGGCCTGTTTTAAATAAAGTGAACTGCCCCGAGTCACACGAGGAAATCTATAAACGCTGCGCTGCCTGACATGCAAACGAATACACAAGACCTTTCATTGCTGCTTCTTAATTCTGAAGACTGTTAACAAACATGAAGAAGGAAGCAGACGCCACTGGACTCCTGCAGGCTTTGGTGGATGTCAGAGAGGCATCTCGTCACCTCGCCTTCCCTATTCATTGACTCTATCTATTCTCTCTTTCCGCAGTTTGAAAGTGAGGAGCAGTTCAACAGCAGCGTGAAGACTCTGCTGTCTCATCTCCCCAAGCAGCGCTACCTGAAGTCCATCTGCGAGGAAATCCACCAGTTAAAACTTTTAAAAAGGTGCAGTTGGGGTATTTTTCATGCTTTTGTTTCCAGTCTTGTATCTGTATATTATTAATATAATAAGACAAGGACTCCAGCCATGTACAGTATTAACCCACCATTCGAATCCTTCTACATCGATGGTCCCACTTCTGTTCTGCAGACATGCAAAGCACCAGTCGACTGTAACAGGCTGATAGTTCGACTGAAAGCTGCAGTTAGTTTTAACAGCTGCGATCGGAGAGCAGTTCTTCCATCAGCTGTCGGCACACACGAGTCTGACAGCACCACGTTTCTCTCTATGGGGTCTGGAAAAGATGAGAGTCAGAGGAGGAATCCAAAAGCTTGGAAACACGTGCAGGGCCGTGTGCTCGGTGTAGAAATGTTTTGTTGTTGAACGTTTTCCGAATCAAAAAGTAACACAACAGCGTCTTGATGCTGCGCAGACACAAATCATTGTAGAGGTTTTGTTTAGTAGCCTCCTCACCTGTCGGCCACGTGTTTCCATCCACTACTGACTCTCAGGGTTTGATAGAGTCAAACAAAGACAGGAGAAGTCAAGGAAATTGGGAAAAAAAAAAGATTTGGATAATAAATTAAGGAAGTTTTGGAAAATTCATAAAAGTTTGACTCATGAATACCTGCACGTTCGACATTATGTGGTTTAGTTAAAGCTCAAAAACATATTTTGTATCAAACCACAGAGCTTGGCATTAATTCCAGTGAAGTATTCTGTGGTAAATATTAACTTTCTTCATTTCTGCACAGATGTTTCAGATGTTTCGCCTCAAGGTCGCGGCAGAGTCTTTGAAATGTGTTGGTAAACATGCACGACCCCTGTTTCTGCTCAACTAAAGGATTGGGATCTACTCAATAGCACTTAAAAAAGGGATTAGGACTCCTTTTACAGGCAGCTGCCACCCCCAAAGCTCTGAGCCAGCCCACACACTCCAGGTGTAACAGCACCGGTCGACCCTTCAAAGGGAGCCACTCGGCAGATAACCGCCGCCCTGCAGAACGTTAAGTCCTCCGCTGATCCCGTTTCCTGAGGTGGAATCTGGAGAAGGATTTGCATTGTTGGTCTTCTGATGCCTCTTAACAGCCTAGTTGATTGACACTGATTGCAGCTCGGGGGGGCGGGTTAACTTCATCCATTACCCCGGCTGTGGACGGAGTAGTTCATATTCCCAAGAGCCTTTTCTTTCAGTGGCCGAGTTCCGTCCACAGTTTCTGAGCTGCTCGTGTTGTGACACCAGCAGATACCTCAGAGATCTTCTGTGAGGGATTCAGTGGATTTTCTCTTTCATGACTGAGATGGTTAAAAAAAAAATGAAAATCAAAGCCACCCTCTCCGGCTTCCCGTCTGCCTCAGCAGAGCAGCTGGGTTTAATTTCCTGTTTCTGCTGTGTGTTTGATTTGCCATTTAGGGGAAAAAGTCTAAACTGATAAAAAAAAAAACGCGCCTCACTGATGCAACAACGAATACATGCTGGGGGGAGGTCATTGAATGTAGGGCACAGGCGACTCCGGCCAGATGAGTGGGTCAGAGGGCCCCTGCAGCCGTCACCTGGCTGCAGCCGGACCGTAAACCAAACGGATCCCGCGGGATTCACAGCCGCTGAGCTTCGGTTGCAGCCAGAACCTTCATGTGCGAGTTGAAAACAGGATCGCGAGTCGTTCCGGCTCCAACACGGTTTATCAAAATGTGGAAAGAACAATTTGATTTAGTTTTGTGAGCTGAGTTTAATCCTGTGATATTTCAAGTTCAATGTTAAACGTGATAACCGACGCTTGTCGTCCGTTGCAGGGTGGCTGTGGTCGTCTTGTACAGCTTCAAGGACGACTACTACAAGATCCTGTTTTGAAAACCGAGGTGTGCCGTCGACCTGAGGACATTTCTCGCTTTCGCCTCTGAACTCTGACGTTCATCCTTGGACTTGAAGATCCCGCCGACAGATCAACACTTTCTCCCCCGAGGCGACCGCTTCTCTTCACCTCAATCAAAGTATCTGCTGTTCTGATCCAACTCATCATGGTCGATGTTTCCTCAGAAGATGGTTTGCTGGATTTCACTGCCTTAATATTTTCTTATAATCCCAAAGAGAAAAGGCTTTTTACTGAGATTTATGTGTCATGAATGCAATGTTACATTTCCTATCAGACTATGGTACTGAAAGCAGAAATAAATCACCTTTTTTTCCACCCCATCTTCTCTGTGAGTGTGTGTGTGATACATGTGTGAACAACCATCTGATCCTTGTTGATGAACAATCTGAACATCAGCTCATATTTCAATGCTAATTAACAGTTTTAAAAACTGGTCAGTGCTGTAATCTGCCATCTGTGGAGCCGACCCTGATGTTTGCTTTATTGATCCTTCCGGGAGAAGCTTCCTCCGCCTTGAAGTTTATGAGCGAGCTTAGAGGGACAAGTCAAAACAACAGCGCCGTGCGCAGCGAGGCTTATGCAGGTTTCCAGGTCTCGTCTGCAGGACTTTGGAGTTTTTCCGGTGTTTTATTGCACAATTGGATAGATGAGAGGTGTACTTACTCTTCGCTGGTACTCTAATCTCAAGAGCCCCCCACCCCCCCAAAAAAACAGCTCACCACCAACGAAACACATCTGCTTGTGCTACCAAGATAAGCGAATGATGGTTTGCAAGAGAAAACGATCTAAAAGGAACTAAGAGAAGACAAATTCCCATTTGGAGCAGGACCAGATGGGAATGAGCCTTCAAATCTGCATGTGGAGTTAAAAACAAAAAACACTTAACAGATCCCGTCTTGGTTGACATCGCTGCACTTTGAGGGGAATCGTTTCCTGCGAGTCAGTGCGTGCCACTTTGTTTCACACATTTATTTGTTCAAAATACGTGTAAATGTTACAGTTCATCGTCTAGGAAACGTATTTACAGGGTTGCAACAGTGAAATAAATAAGGTCGTATTGAATAATAGCAGATAGAAATGGTAAATGGTCTAAAATGTACAGCAGCTTTGGCTACCAAAGTTCATTTGTCATGAAAAAAAAAAAAAAAACCCTCAAACTATAGTATTAATAAATAAAGCTATGTGGAAAAAATAAATAAGGTACTCTTCTGTTCTACTAATTTAAGCTACTTTTTTTTCTTTTTTTTTTTTAAACACATAGAAGAACAAAGAATTGGGAAGCGTCAACAGTCACCTGTTCATTGTAAAGCACTTGGTCCTGATTCAAACAGACAAATCACCTTCAGTGTTGGTCTCCAACCAGGTTTTGGCATCAGAACGGTCTTTGTATTGAGAGAACTGGCAGCGGATCGACGGGCTCTGACGCAACAACCTCTCCGACCACACTGGGTTGGTTTCGTAACTCCGTCCTTTCCCGTGCTGATCAGATTGGTACGGAGCCTCCAGCCGCAACAGCGTGTTCACTTGAGTGGTTTAACATCTCCGTGTGCTAAATATGCCTATCAAATCCCCGATTAGGGGTTTGATCCCTCCAAGAATCCTGCAGCGGGATTTCTAAGAAAACAAGGAAAAGTGCTTCGTCTCTCTAACGAGCTCTGATGTTGAAATGTGTACCGTTGTGTACAACCAGGAGCAAGCTGCTCTTAAACGCTCGTATCCCCCCTCGTCACATGAGTCACCAAAATTGGTAAAAAAAGAAGTGTGATTTGTTGAAGACGAGACCTAAACAGAATGTTTTAAGGCTGTAGAATTAAGGCTTTAAAAGGAATTATTACTAACAATCAAGAACATTCAGTGTGAACAGGAGCTGCACACACACACACACACACACACACACACACACACACACACACACACACACACACACACACACACACACACACAGAGCTGTACATGAAGTTTTGAAGTGAGGGTGTCACACATTCCTCGTAGGTGCAACATATTGTCTCCTCTGCTGTAAATAAAATAACTTTCTTCCTGAATGAAAATCACTTCGACACAACTTCAGCACTGAGATTTGAGATGATGAAGGTGACTGACGGGTCGGGTTTGGATTGAGAGGACAGACTGTTAGCTACGGTACTGCAGACACGTTCGCTGATGGGAGTTTTGAATGGAATGACTCGGGTCATTTAAAAGTAGAGACGTATGTCCTTCCTGGACATGATGGGATGTGGGGGGGAATGTTTACACGGGCATTTTCAAAATGATTCAATCCGGCCCAAAACAAGAGGTGGCCTCGAACAACACTACTACTAGTACAAATACTGTATTAATATACAAGAACTAAGATGGAAACCACACATTCTAGAGCAGGGGCTAGGACCCAGGAGTCTATAAAGCCGGCTGACTTATGATTTGGCTGCTGAACCCAGTTTGATCCAACTGGATTATCGTTTCCTTTGGCCTCCCTGCTGATGATAATGACTACATCCACGAAACACAGCTGCGTTCAGGAGGGCAGCATCCTATACACGTCTTTAAACTACAGCCCATCCCGGAGCTTCTCCTCTTCCTCTTCTTGCCCCAGAGTTCCAGTTTCAAGGGAGGCAATAATAAGCAATAATATGTTCTCAGTCTGATTCTGAGACTCGCTGGCTGCCTCCTCCTCTGTGGTAAAGCAGAGCTCAGAGTGGCTTTGTCCTTTGTCTGTCCACCCCGGCCAGGCACCTCCCAGCATCCCACTCCTCTCAGCCTCCATGAGAAAGGTCCAAAACACAGACGAATATGGACACGTAATAAAAATGCTTTGTCCTGTAGAGCGTCCTCAGTTTTACTGTCGCACAGAGAAAAGGGCGGGAACGAGTTGGCGCCCGAGGTATGTGCGTTGACACACAAATCACCTTGGACACTGTGGTAAGAGAGAGTGGGAGGTGCCTGGCAGCGCTCTGCTCTGCTGAGTTCGATGGCTGGCTGTTAGCGCGACGTCCACTCCTTGCCCATGCTCAGCTTGGCCCTGGGGATGGTCATCTTGTCCCCGCAGGGAGAACTCATCTCTGGAGAGAAGTGGATGATCCCACAGTCGTTCTTCACGTTCTGAAATTTGTTCTCCTTGGAGGGCTCCATGTAGACCACCGAGTTCTTGTTGACGTGCTTCTTCAGAATCACCGTCTGTGGAGGGAAACAATCTCTGGTTGATTGATGCTCGCTGCCAGTAGAAGACATCCGACTGTTTTTATGCTTCAGGGAGCTTCTCACCTTCTTGGGTGCACTGTAGCAGGACATCTGCACCCACTTCTTCTTTTTGTTGACGAGCAACGCCACGATGAGGAAGATGATGATGGCCAGGAGGAGACCTGCCAGGATCCAGGCGGCTGATTGGTAGATGAAGGCCATCTCCATTTGGTTGGGGTAACTCTCGCCCACGCCCGGCTCATCTGTCAGACAGAGACAACGTCAATCCCACTGGAGGTTCAACTCTGCACAGAAACCTTCCCACCCCCGCTCCAACATCGTCCTCTGTATCCTCCCTATTACCAAATCTAATCTAATCAGGTCGTTTAGTGCTTAGGCCTGATATGAACAGATCATTTCCAGTTACTGTTATACTTCGGCGTAAGTTAATAAACATGTTTCTCATTCATCCAGGCGAGTCTGAAACTCCGAGTTTGGCACGAGACAAACACAAGGAAGCCAAATGATTCGGATGTTACTACACGGTGAATTAAAGGGATTAAGGTGCAGAGATATGAGCAGAGTGTGCAGGGTGAAGAGGGCAGGCTGTTACTTCTGTCGGCGATGTTGGGCGGCACGGTGACGGTGGTGATCCACGTCGAACTGTCCGCCGTCGTCGTGGCTGTCGTCTTGACTTTGCCGGTGGACACCAGGACCGGAAGTGACGTTGTGATTTCTGTTGGAACAGCAATAACATTAACCAACATGAACTGGTGGAATGAAAAACAAGCCGCACGTTATGTTTATATCACAAATGTTATCGTTTAATTCCCAGTTCATAATCTGTGCTCATAGGAGGTGTTATCATAACTTCACGTACATGTTCTGTTTTCCCGTTCGCCGAATAAGAAAAACAAAAGGCTACGTATCGGGGCGAACAATGGGATCCTGTGCTTAGGTTAGGAAAAGCTGACATTGAGCTGTGCCTTCCTGTGCCGCCACAGAGAGAGTGTTGCGGGGCCGATTCAGCCGGGGACAGGAAACACGTGTGAATGTGCGGATGCACGAGGAATGTTTGTGCTCTGAGCCGACTGTGTGTGCATGTCGCGTGGAATGTTGTTGCGAATCGCCGTGTTTGCCTACGAGCGCCGCGACGACTGGGCCTAATGAACAAACGCGTTCACACACTTATTTTGGAAGGCGGCCTCCCTCCCTCCCTCGGTCGCCCCCTCTTAGACACGCAGCGTTATGAATTATGACTTTCCCATCAACAGGCTTGTTGTTTCTGCACCAGCGTGACGTTTCCTCTACGTGGAAGTGTTACATAAACTACACATGAGGATGTAATACAAACAACAACTCCAGATTCTGCTGCAGTAAAAATACATCGCGCCTAAAGGCACTTTTTGAAAACAGCTTTCTCTTTATTGAGATGCGGCTAAACACTCACCGAGACAGTGAGGACAGCACTGGCCCTTGCGTAAGACAGGCACCCGGCAGTTGGCAGCCGGGCAGCGCTGAGAGAAACACTGAATAGTGCCGTTGTTGCAGGTGCAGCTGGTGCAGGCATTGGCCTTCCAGGAGTCTCCCGCCAGCAGCACGTCCCCGTCGTTGGTTATGCAGTACTCCTGCTGGCTGTTGTTCACCGGCAGCAACGGGCTCAGCGTCTCGTCTGTGTAACAGAGGTTGAAATAGGATTAAAGTGCACAGAGGTTGAGGTACGACAAGAGGCCGACTCAATTTATGCTCGTATAACTACGGTAGACGGATCGACCTGCTTCTGCAAGCCTCCTGCAGTCATTCCTGCTTCATAACATCTCAACTCGAAACAATTATTGGCCCTTTAGGGCTGCACGCAAGATAAGATGCCTAACAAATGGTAATTACAAACAGAAGCGATCCCATATGGCAGATGTCAGTTCAGTCACACGCGTTATCTCCGCGACTCATCTGACTCCCGCAGGCCTGAGATCTACAACCTTCTCCCGACTTCATTAGCCGGCACACAGTGAACTGCCCTACTGTATACATACATCAGAGGGCCTGTCAGTTGGATGTGTGTTATTCCCACATTCCTGGTGACCAGGCCCATACATATATCAAAGGCTGGCCTCTGACAATCTGCTTTTGTGAAGGGAGATGCGGTGATAAGGCGGGTCGGCATTCTCAAGGAGCAGCTAACAGGCGCAGTCATGCATTGCTGATTTGTGGGCCTCATGCTTGGGAGTGCTGGCGATACGTCTCCGAGCGGATGAGAGACTTGAGTTTGTGGGGTTCATATTTGTGCCAGAGTATATTCCCATAGCACAGATTCAGTGATATTCTGTCTCTTCCTGCAGTGAGAGAGGGATAGATGAACCCCCAGTGGGGTGAAAGCAGTGCACATGTGCTGCTGCCTGCCTGGAGGATCAGTATGTAAACCCAACCGGTCTCGGCTGGTTTCTTTATGAGCCTGTGTGCCTGACATAAAACTGCCCAGCGGAGTGCTACATGCAAGTCTTTCCAAAACCTCATGCTGGTAGAACATCCAAAACAGCATGACTGTTTTTTACCCATGAATCCTGACAACCCCGACAGACCAGCCTTGCTCCTTTTTTCGAGTTACCTGGGCAGACGTGGCAGCAGGTGTCTTTGTTCTTGATCGGCGTCTGGCAGAGAGCCGGAGGACAAACTTCAGAGTCGCACAGGACACGTCCCTTCCTGCAGGTGCAGCGTGTGCACTCGTCCAGGTTCCAGGTCTCCCCCTCGACGTAAAACTCCCCCCCGGGGGCTCTGCACACCACCATGTCCATGCCGTCTGGCTGACCACTGCCTGACTCATCTACGGGAGAAGGGGAGGAAAAGCATGAAAATATTAGTGCGTGTTCTGCATAAATGTCAGTGACATTCACGGTGACCTGATGATGTAAGAAATCAAAGGTGATTAGAATAAAGATGCATGAAAGACCTCATTCATTAAGTATAAGCCTCTTGTTTAAGGCGTGTCCAAGGTGTGTTTTGACACTTATTAGGTTGAATGAGTCCAGCAGAGTAGCCAACATCTGCACAGAGTTAGCAAGTCGTCCCCTGGCTGCAAAGTGTGTATCTTCTGAAAGCTGCAGAAATTCTTTCAACTCTTAAATACTTTAACTGCCTGCTGAGACACTTCACCATAAACATCCCACGTGACTCGGAGGGCTGTGGATCGGTGTACGTTCGTGTTTTAAAGTAAGAGATTGTGTCTTTGAGAGTTTAAGTGGCTGAGAGGTAGTTGACGATCCGAAGTTCACAGGTGAACGACCTCTGTGTACAGTAACTATACACACAGTAATGACCTGTGTGCAAGCATGTGAACTAACAACTTATTCCTGACACATGTTTGTCAAGCGAGTCGTAAAACCGTGTTTCACAAAAGACGCCTCGACTTGTTGGGAGTTGCGAAATGAGACGTTTCAAAACTGCACAAGAAACAGACAAAAGGTCGGGAATCAGAGACGTACCTTCACACGTGGGACAACACTGGTCCGGTCTCACGACCGGATGAGAGCAGCTGGGTACAGGACAGGATATGAGCACGCACATCTCCCGACCGGAGTGGCAGTAGCAGTCACGGCAGCCGTCGTGCCAGCTGTCGCCTTCCTCGTACCGGTGCCCGTTTGAGGTAAAGCAGTAGCTGGGCATCGGGACCGGGACAGTGGTGCTGGGGACGTGCCCACTTTCTGCAGATGTAAACAAGACAGGTTGGAGAGATGACTCACGTTGCTATGGGGCATC
This sequence comes from Macroramphosus scolopax, assembly GCA_901007825.1. NCBI lineage: Eukaryota > Metazoa > Chordata > Actinopteri > Syngnathiformes > Centriscidae > Macroramphosus > Macroramphosus scolopax. Next base: position 14,258 of record CAAKHC010013193.1, read on the forward strand.
GCAAGAAGCTTTATGATAGAACTTTCATTAAGCTTTAAGGATTTACAGTAAAGCAGGCCTGTATTATTGTCCTAAGGCTGATATGAGAGCTAAAGGGGACACACACACACACACACACACACACACACTTTATTTATTCACCATTTATACCCTTTAGAGCTTCGTATCACTACAATGCTTCCTTGTGACCTTGTTGTTCAGGGACACAGTGGCCGTACAAACAGGTCGCAGTAACTGGGCTCCAGCTAAGCCTCGCATTGTTCTTAAAGCTTTTATCCTCAAGGATCAGAACTAAAGACCAACACAGTGAACTCGGAGGTGTTTCCCCGTTTAGATGACTCCTCTCTTTCCTTACAATCTGAAAACAAACCCACACAGAACCACATTTCCAAAAGCATTTTCCTCACGTTAAATATTTGCACAGTCCGCACACAGTTGTATCCCGAACTTTCAAAGGCAGGTACACAGCCGTGTGTTTGCAGTGGGTGTCGGCCCCCGTGACTGACTGTTTGTTTGCGGAGACGAGGAGCCGGTTGCACTGATCGTCTTTCCTCCGCATATCTGAGGCTGAAATATTTATAAAGCGGGCCAAATAAACATATCGCATAAAATACGGCCCGAGCATGAATACGGCATGAGGGAATCTAATTAGAGTTGCGCACACAGCTCCTTGGATAAAGCTAAATACCAAGTTGAACCAAAACAAGCAAGCACGTAAGTCTCCACGGCGGAGCAGCCAGAGGTCACAGGAAATCAAAACTGCAGCTTTGTGGTGGAACTCAACTTTGCCAACACGGCTAGTTTACCTCCTTCTGTCCTCGACACTTTATACTGGTGGAGAATAGACACTAAGGTAAGTCAAATTCAAGATGATCCACCTATTAGAAGTTGAAATTTGTTTTGTGTGATTGTTTTTTCTCGGCTATAAAAAAGAAGTTTCCATCCATCCATCTCAAGTTGCTGCAGAATGGAGTTCCTCCCTCGAGAGATGAATCAGCTCATCAATTATACTGGTCCTCCCTGAAACCATCGTCCCAGTGTTGCTATCCAGAGTCTGACTCACCTTTACACATGCAGATGGAGCAGCCCTTCCTGTTGTGTCTGTAGCCGTCGCTGCAGTGTTTGTCGCAGGTGAAGGGGGGACACTTGACGCAGCGGCACATCTCGCAGCCGTGCTTGTTCCGCCTGCGGGACGACACACACAGACGGCGCACACGCTTACAGCTCAATCACTCGAATGGCACGCCAGGAAGTAAAGAATGCAGCTCGAGTGGAGTTTAAACTCGTTTTATATTGAGGATATCGCCGAGATGAAAATGAAACTTTGGAGCAACACACTGTTGTTGTGGCGCGGTGGATGCCAGATGCGGCAGTCTGGTATAATCAACATCTGGACCTGCTCTCCCGTCTCTATATTAGCTGCCTTTGAAGAAGGCCAAATAAAAGGCCAACATGTGAGATCCCTGTGGTTCGCACATCATACCGACCCAAGACGCTTTCTGAAGCCAGTTCAGATGCTTTCAATTCCCCCCGTTGGATCCTTAATGCACCAAAAGCCTCTGGCACAAGCATAAGAGACGAAAAGCCACAGTCGGATGGGAACTAATAAAGCCAGTTGTAATTGGGAGCAAAGAGAAGCACAGAATGATCGGGGTCTTCTGGTCAAGTGATGTGTTAACAGATTAACGACTTTACTTCGCTGACCAGAAACCAAAACGTGGATCCGTTTGTCAGAACAAAGCAACGTTAAAGGGAGAGAGGAGCGATGTGAAATGCGGAAGCTGCAGAGGCCAGAAATAGACCGGTTGGATCCAATTACCGGCCTAATAAAACATGGATGAGCTTCAGGTTGATGAATTGTGAGATGAAAGACTGACTTATATGTCGATGTCTCCCCGTCTCAGTCATCCTCCCCCAACAGGCGAGCCTGCCACACCTGCAGGTAAGTCGTTCAATTTCGTGAAGCAGTGGCGAGGTCTTAGGTTAGTCTATTAATCTTCATCTGCCAGAGCAGCGTGGATAAAAGAACACTCAGACCCATGCACATGTCTCATAAAGAGGACAGAGGACAGCAAACAGACGACCCGATCTACGCTGAAACAGCAATAAGAGCTATTGAAACAACACTGTGAGGGCTTGGCCAGTGCCTCACTGTACAAATACAGAGTACAGAGAGTGCCTCGACCTTAGAGTAAGGCTTTGTTTAAAGATGGTGTGTGGAATGCCAAGCAGCGCTTTGGGCTCCAGGGGGAATAGAGGGGCTTGGGGAGGCATCGGGGGCCCCATCCCCGGGGCTGCTGGCTCGGCACAATTTCCATTGTGCCAAACCCTTGATGGCCAGAGGAATTTCTTTCAGAATTGGTCCCGATGATGATTGTAAGCTATTTATGATGAAACATTCGGTTAAAAGCTCATTTGTAGGAGCCACCCTGAGAGCGTCCGTCCAGACAGACTGTCCTGTGTGGGAAGACGAGTCGCTAAGACCTGCAGGCTCTCTGGGGATTTCAGACTTCTGAGGCTGCAACTTAACTGCTGCTTACATAGGATGAAGGCAGGACTTACTGCTCCTCTTTTCCCTGCAGGCTGCCCCTCGTCGTTTCACATCTCCTCTCCGCTAGCATCCCGGGCGGATATACGAAGGCCCACCTTGAATCTCGAGAGCACGGTTGAGATACCAGGAGATTCCCCGGCTGTGTACATTTCATAACGGCCGCTTTTATCTCGATGTGTTTTTGATCGTTGTTTTGAGACGGGACGGTGATTTATAAAATAGTGAGTGTTGTCTGGGGGACAAGAGAGCAGTTCCAGATGTTTGATTGGGCTGGTTGGGATAAGGAGGAGAGGGGTTTGGGGGGGAGGCCAGGGTGGACCGCACAGTGAATTGCTCAAAGATTTAGGATGCTGCACTGGCCACAAAAGTAGACCGCTGCAATGGGAATTGCAATGGGAATATCACCACTAATGAACGAATAGTTTAACTCCCCGTTTGACCTCTAACAGTGTACAGTTAGTCCTCTTGAAACCAAGAGGATAACCTTGATTTTTCTTAGAGTAAAGCTCTTTGTGTTGTTGGAGAAAAAAAGCTCCACTGTTCATTAGGAATGAATCAACTTTCACTGACGTAACAGGATTTCAAGGAATATTAGCCCCTGAGGTGTTTTTCCGTCTTGTGAGCATGTAAGAGAGATATGTTACATCACTGACGGTAACTGAGGCCTTTGAACAAGCGAAAACACGGATGACGAATGAGCAGGTTTGGGGGACGAGAGACCCATCGAGTCGCTCGGTGTACTTACACGTATCCATAGGGGCAGGTCTTAGTGCAGGTCAAGGGTCGGCACTTGGGCATGGGGATGCTGCACTCGCACACCTCACAGCCGAAGTCGTCCCTCTCGTATCCCATCGGGCATTGCAGGGAACAGTATTTTCCCAGGTCAGGGCAGGAGTCATCTGAAAGAGTTGAAGGAGAGGTCATCTGATCGTGGGCACAAACATCCATCAAGAGCAAAGGCATGAGTTGCTATAGGGCTGCACAAAGGAACATTCCTGGGACAGAGAACCTTGCAAAGACTGTAGCCATGGACACAAATAAGCTGTGATGAATATAAACCAGTGTGTGCTGCTGACAAAACAAACGAATGCCATTTTTTTCAGCAAATACAGAATTGTATGTCCGACCCCCTTTCGAGCTGCAAGAATCAGCACGCCACAATAAATCGATCACGTCTCGAATGGGTTCGTTCATCTGCGAGCGAGTTCCCGGATACCTTAACCCTTAAGGTGCAGCACAGAGGGAGGAAAGTGGACTTACTGTTGAGACACTGGCAGAGGAGACATCCATTTTGGTCTTGATGGAATCCGTAGGGGCACTCGTTCCCTGAAAGGGAGCAGTTTTCCAGCGGAGGACAGAGTATGGGGCTGACTGTTTCATAAGACGGCTCTGGAGAACAGAAACGAGATGACGGAAGGTTGGCGGCTCGCAACGACATTCGAAGGAACACAAACAGATATAAAAACAGTTACTCTTTTCAGGCTTTTTCTGCACGCCGCCATCCCTTCAGGTGGTGTACCTAATTAATGCTTTTTGTGCCAACTGTAATAGCTACCTATTCACACTGCTCTTATTTTGGAGTAAACAGTAATTACAGATAAATGCAGAGCAATTACGCCAGGGTGGGTCACACAGTAAGAGGTGTTGCACCTCTCTGTTGAAATGTCTCCCATTAATAAATCTGAAGACAATAGTGTCCCCTGGAATGAAATCCGGCTTTAGCACCGCCAGAACTCAGCGACTTTATTGTGAAGACAATTCGGGGAACACACATACGTGCAACCGAAGCCGTTCCCCGTCTCCTTGCCACGCTCGGTGGGAGGAGCAGCCCAACGAGCTGTAACTAATTACGCTCACAAAAAAAAAAAAGGATCCACTTCAATTATGCAGCCTCCTGCTTAAAAAGTGCTCTGCAGCCTCACACACACAGGTGGGTCTCATTTTGGCGGGCCAGAGTAATAAAGGAACACAAAGAACCCTGCAGCTTGAAGAATGCTCTGTGGCCTCCCCTTTAATGAGCCCATGCCGACATGGTCTCTGTAGCAAAGCTGCAGGACCGCAGGAGCCTCCTGCATGCGGTATGAGGGCATATGGATGCGAGATATGAAAATTAAAACATGTGCGTGTTTGTTTCCAAGATGAGCACAGCTCGTCGTACCTTCGCAGAAGGGACAGCACTCTCCGGGTATCTTGACGGGGTTCTGGCAGCTTTGTTTGCAGGCCATGGCCGTGCAGTGAGGTTCCCCGTCCACACACTGGCAGAAGGTGCAGTCGTCCTCTTTCCACTGCTCCTCGTGGGCTCGCAGCTTATTGTTCACCCAGCAACTGGCCTTGGTGCTGTCCATCGACAGCAGCTCCACATCTGAGAGGAAGGAGGAGGATGCATGGCGGGTTAGAGGGCAAAGTGAAGGGATACCATGAGCAGAGTTTAACCCCGGAGCTCGAGTCCAATGTGTGACACACGAGTTAATAGGAGACAGTGAAAGTGAGCGGCACCATGAGCTATTGAAAACAGGCCTTGTGAGACAGACAGGTTTTGGGATTTGACCCTTCATCCAGAGAGAACATTTGTAAACTGGAACCAAGGTTGGTTGGCCGCCTGTCTCTGGAGCGCCGGCGCACCTCTCGGCTGAAAGCTTGAACTCATCCAGGTGAGTTTCAGCTGGGAGCGTGAAGGTCAAACACCAGGTCGCAGTTTGACGCCTTAATTGGACTCCAAAGCTAAGAAAGCACGTTTAAAATTGTTCAGATCTGTAGCCGTTAGTCTGAAGTAGGAACCATAAAGTTCGGGACAGCTTAACAGCCAGGCTGTGTGATGCCTGGGCCCCGCTCGGGGAACCCCTTTTTATGTTTTAAAAAATTGTCAATAAAAAGTTTTAATTACTTTTGTTCCACTATTTATTGGTAACAAACAGGTCAGAATGTGGTCTCAGCGTTTTTTTTCCGCTCCAATGTCAAACAGATGTGTGTGCTTAGTTGTGTTTATGTGTTCGGGACGTCTTATTGAACGTGTGTCAGAGGGAGAAAAAGGTCACATTTGATCCAAGCTGACTTTACAATAAAACTTTAAAGGATCCCTGAAGGATTTTAGTATTTCACTTCCATGAAGTTTGGGAACTCCTGAGAGACAGAATAAAAAAAAAAGAAGCAGCAGAAGCCAAGATATCCCGAACTTTCATCTGATAATGAAACTCGATACCCATATTGCCCAATAACGTTTCAGTTAAAAACCTTTTCGTGCCCAAACCGATTACACAGATTTCATCCAGACTCTCGACCTTTTCGGCCATTTGCGACAAACTGTTAACACACTGGCCCACGTGTGAGCAAGCTATTATCACATCCAGCACACGTCTTTCAGACCACTCCATCCAACATTGCCTCTAATTTTAACTACGTTTTGGTGTCCGACAACACTTATCCGGCTTTTTAGCTGCAACAGGAGCATCACTGTGTCCACCCATTAGTTGGTCTCTGCAGGCTTCAGAGGTTTATTATAAATCTGTCGCTGCAAACAGCTGCTGATAGAGGTGTAAAGTTCTCATCA
>CAAKHC010013193.1:20375-35981 GCA_901007825.1 Macroramphosus scolopax
ACATTGCCTCTAATTTTAACTACGTTTTGGTGTTCGACAACACTTATCCGGCTTTTTAGCTGCAACAGGAGCATCACTGTGTCCACCCATTAGTTGGTCTCTGCAGGCTTCAGAGGTTTATTATAAATCTGTGGCTGCAAACAGCACCCGGCTGCTGATAGAGGTGTAAAGTTCTCATCAGTAAAACCGAAGCAGTGAGCTGGAAGAAGCTGAATGTACCTACAATACAACTGAGCATCATTTTGATCGACAGTCGATACAAAAATATGTTTTTTTTACATTTTTATGCTTAATCGCAAGCAGGTAATTTATAACACATCTGTAAATCCAGATTAAGAATGCATGTGCTGAGTGAGAACAGCTATCCATAAGAAAAAGATGAAAGCATTCCACTATCTTAAATGCCTGCAAATTCCAGGTGCACCTCCGACTCTGGAGGTGCAGGAGGTAAGATCTCCTCCGCAGGTCTTCGTCCCCGACTCCACTAAAGGGAGTGCTGGCAGCAGATAAAGCTGGCTACCGGCTCCATCCACTGGCTTCAGGTACGCTGTAATGTGGTTGCCATATGTGCTGCAACCCATTTTTGTTTTACAATCCCAAGTGCACATATCGGAGCTCCCATCCTGGCTTTGAGTTCTTGTGAGTGGGTCACTGCAAGCATCACAGAATCAGCAGAGGTGAGTGGACGTACCTATGCAGACCGGGCAGCACTCGCCCTCAGGAATGTAGAAGTTCTCACAGTCCAGCTCTGCGCACTCTGCCTTGGAGCAGAAGGAGATGCCTCCCCGACACTGACACAGCCAGCAGGGGTCCATGCGGTACACCTCACCCTCCGAGAACTCCTTCCCATTGTGGACACACTTGGGCGAGACTGAGAAAAGAAGAAGAAGAGCGAGGAAAAGAAGAATCAGACAAATGCGGTCGGATTGAAATGAGCAACATGTGCTTCCAACACTGCGAGAACTAACAAAGGAGTCCTGCAGTGTTCATCGTGAATATCGATCTTAATCAGTGTGAGAATGGATGATATACAATCGGGTACAAATCTGTTAACATTCATTCATTTTCTGCCATTGATTAAAATGTTTACCGGAACCAACTGGTGCTGAGGCGGACACTGATGGTTCAGTAAGAACCCCGCGGGAGGGAATGGCATTCATCAGCCGTTAGAGCCAAGTCGATGAGGAGGAATTTAATGGGATCTATCAAGCCGGGGAAAAGCGTCGGTCTCTTGCAGAGACGAGTAAAAGAACACAGAAGTGGTTCTGAGGCTCTGGCAGAATCTGGGCTCAAGTGTCGGTGGCAGGTGGTGTGAATCAATCTGGTCTGGCTTTCACAAACCCATCAAAGCACTTAGAATCTCTTCTAGCTCGGTTCCCCCCACTATGAAATAAAAACGAGCTTAGTTACACCACCTTTGGAGACGGAGGTCTGGTCTTATGTAAAGACTTCATGCCCAGTAAAGCGTGAATGCAGTCGGGGGGGAAAACCTTGACCTGCTCGTGGCACAGGAGGCCCTTAAAGTGTCTGCGTCCGGACGTTAAAGTGTGTCTGCGGTTGTGTGAGTGTCTCCGTGTTCTTCGTCAAAGAGAAATAAAATCTGAAAAAAATAACTATTATATCCATAATAACACGCTCAGCTGGAGTTTGTAAAAGAAAGTGATTAATCATTCAGAAATAATGTCGGTATATGATGTGCCCAAAGAAACAAGAGGGTTGCAGCCTCTCAGTGGTAACAAAGATGATACATTTAAATGCATCAAAGTGGTTTGGATGACTCACCATCGTGAGACTGAACTAACCACACAGTAACTTCTCATCATTACACTCGACGTGAGGGATGTGAGGCCTTGCGGTTATGTCGGAGCCTGTCCAGAGTCGCTACATTGACAACGTATTGCACAGATGCAGGCAGATGTGGAACCAGCGGTTTCTATAAACGTCTGGCATCTGCACTCCATAACTTTTGAGCGCAGCCTGAGCGTGTCTGCCCCGACGACCCCGCGCCTCCCGAACAACCAGGACTGCACTCCAACACAAAGCAGGTGGGCTAACAGGGTTGAGAGGAGGGCAGGGATTCTTCCCTTACGCTCACGTTCTCGTCTCTCTCGCTCAGTGTTCCCGCTGGGCCGCTTTGCGTGCAGCAAAACCAAGCAGAGCAAATGCAATAAGCACTATAGCTTCCTGAAATCAAAAGGCACGGCAATGTTTAACGCTCACAGAAGCAATAGGAAGTCACATGAGGGGGATGCTCACATGTGATTTCCGCAGTGTTTGTTAATGGTAATCCCTGAAACAACTTGCGGCAAAGAATCTGAATTCCAGTCATGCTTTTGTGATGTTCAATCTTTCTCGAAATTGAGGTGAAGACTGGATGTGGAGTTGACTGGGGCCATAAAACAACCGACCTCAAGCCTTTTTAAATCATCCACACATGGACTGTCATCCTGATATTTCTAGTGGTTAAAAGGCAAAATAAAGCAAAACCACAGTGGTGGACGTGGCTGCATCCAAAGAAAAATAATGACAACCATAGAAGGATTCTTTTGGTTAGTGCAGAATATCAATAGAGAATTCAATGTACGTCACTAAATCAATAACTCTAGGCTGTATCTATTTGTTCATACCTTAATATAAGATATACGATGGTGCTTGTGTAAAAAAATACTGTGCTGCTGGTGAAGGGAAATAAATTCCCTTATCACATAGACGGATACGACACATCAGCGGGCTGAACAAGCGGCTCCAGCCTGCAGCAGAAATAGTTAACAGAGGCCAAAACACAGGTGGAACTTATTGTCACTGCACAATAAGTCACCAGGATTAAATGGGAACTCACAGCCAAGTGGGCTGTTACGAGTCTGACACACGGAAACAAAGGGCGGAGGGTGTTTAATTATAGGATAGATGTGGTTTCGAGGGCAGCTTTATCTTTATATGTTTAAGTTGTATTTTAGAGGCGTCTGCTCCAACAGGGAGGTGACAAGGGGGCTCTGTGCTTGTCTTTGTCCACGTCCACGTCCATGGAGCGTTCTGACACGGCGTGCAGGCATGCAGCGCCTAACAGACAGTAGGGGCTGCACAAAAGGCATCAAGGCTTAGGCCCAAAGAGCAGCAGACACTTGTTATCAAAACACTGATCCCATGGCCTCCACGGCTGCCATTCAGCCCCCGCCAGCCTGCCGGACTCGATTACCCTCCCCACTGGCAGAATGGAGCACATAAAAAGCATTCCCATCAATGAACTGTTGAACCTTTTCCCTTTGGACGTGTGACCAGACAGGAACCCTTTGACACTGCACTTCTGTTGAGCAAATTCATAGCCTAAGCACATTTCTGGTCACTGGGCTTGTTAAGTCCATTAATTCCAGGACACGGCACTCATTTATACATGTGGAAGGGCCAGAATGGGAATTTGTTCTGTTGGTAAAACAGCGAATATTTGTTGGGAGCGCAGAGTAAACAGACTCATACCACAGGTCCCCTCCCTGCCTCTCCTGGTTGCCTCTGGGCCACGCTAGAGAGCATAAAGAGCCCAAGTCTCTATGTGATCAACATCTGCTCTCCGCTCTTGTTTCTGCGGTCTCTTTTCTCATCGGGGGGAGAAAAACGGTGCAAAAGTTTATTTCAGATCAACGTTCAGATTTTAGAGATTATAGCAGATCTCCTTCTAGGCAATATGTTTGCAGATAAATCCCTTAAAAAATGTCTTTGAAGGGATGGGAGGCATCAGCCCAGCCTGATAAAAAAGCCCAACGGTGATTATCCACTTTCCTTTTCATGTGTGAGCATTTAGTCAGCGGGGAGAAAAACGTTACTCTGAGGGAAAATAATTGCCTCCTGAAAAGGCGATGAATCTCACACCAACTGTGCGTGAGCCGCCCCCACTGGGAGGCCGATCGAGACGGATTGTGAAGTGTGCAGTTCGGCGCAATCACCTTTCTGGCATTCAAAGACATCGCAGCAGTCTCCCGGCTGACCGCTGGCCTGGCGGAGTGGCATCGCACGCTGTCCGCTCGGGCAGTGGGGCTTATGGCAGGCACGGAGGTCACAAGTGCACTGGGGCGGTAGAGAGGGGCAGCAACCAGCAGGGGGGGTGTAACTCTTGCTCAGGACTGAGCCCTTAGGGCAGGACGGCATCTGAAGAGCCGGGCACGTCACGCCGGCACACCTTAACTCCTCTGAAACACAAAGACGTGACACACATTAAGATGCATGCAGGGAAAGGCACAGCTGCGGCGTCTTTGTAATCTTTCTTCTTCCTTTGTAAAGCATGTTTTAACGTTTTCTGTAGATGTGTGTGCACAGAGGACCTCACACCTCCAAGTGTCAGCTGAGCTGATTCGAAACGGCACTACTCGTCTTACAGTCTACAACCGTGGTCACACAGGCTCCGTGCACAGTCACTAGACTCCCTCATCGGTCTGTCACAGCATCAGCAGATTTGCAGCATCAGAGAGTCGAGCGCCGCTCCTGACGCGACAAGACTCTCCACGTATCCCGCGAGCGAGGCTCCGATCCCGCCGGGCCAGACTCACTATCCAAACAGCCCCTCACACTCACTTCAACAGACCTTCTCTTCTTATTAGTTTCTCCCCTTTTACTTGGCATACCAGCATTTGTTTGTCTATAACATTCTCCAGAGCCAGCAGAATAGCTCTGATAGCCCTTGTTAGGGGTGCAGGGGTGCTGGAAATCTAGGCAAAGGGGGCTCGGGGTGTATTTTGGAGCCTGTTCAGGAAAAGAAAAGTGGAAGGCCCCTCTGTACCAACATTGTATGAGAACAGTAGCTACCTTACAAAGACTGGATTACCAAAACCAGACGGACGTCACGTGTTTATTTTGGTTCTCAGTGTCACTGTAATGTATACAGTGCAGGCAGAGGAGAGGGATTGGGGAGCACAGACTCATGCCCTGTCCTATGATTGTCAATCACTCCATGAAGTAAAGTAATTGACCAGATGCCCTGCTGAAAGCACAGTAGACACATACGTCGTAGCACTTTGACAACTAAGAGGAAGGCAGCTTAATGGATGGATGAGAACGTGCATCCAATTTAAAGGTGGAAATGTCTCAACGGATAACGCCTTGAAAGAAACAGGGTTAAGTGGATCGTGATTTATCGAAGTGGAACACATGACAGTGTTTGGTTTGGTTTACGAGGGGGAAGAAATCACACACGATGGCGTTGCGTAACAATTCTTGGAGTTTTGGTCGCATTTCCAGAGGCCGTTGTTGATGGTCTTCCCAGACTGAGTTGGCTCCTCGGTGCAACATGATTCTCTCAGTGGATATGCCTCATCCCTGACATTTAAAGCGCTGTAAAAGGATCCTTCTGCATTTTGCCAACAGATGAATAGGTGTGCAGTTTGGGGTCCAGACCCCTGATCCCCTGAGCCGGGTCTCCAAAATCACCCTGTATGTCCTCAGTCAGTCCGGCTTCCCGATGCCCTGCTGGCTGTGTTGAAGTAGGGGGCTCTGAGGCTGTGACTGCCGTACTTAGATGGGTGGGGGTTAAATTTCTTACAGATGAAATTGAGGATAAGGAAAACATTGAACTTTTTTTGGCGCCAGATAAATAGAGCAAGAGTGTGAGGTATCTGTACTGTACCGTTTACTCAAGCAACCTGGGAACAGTGAGGACTGCCACAAAGCTCTCATTGATAAATTTTGTAGCTGAATAGAGTCATAGAAAATGAGGAGTGAACCCTCTGTTGAGGGGAGGCTACAACGATCTTAACGGTTTTTGGCTTAATTCCGAAGGTGGAGTTAAATAAACTTCTTGGAAGCTCCGATTGGCAAACGTTCTACCTCCAGAGATGTGTAACGCAGCCTCCCGCCGCTCCGTCGGAGGCTGGCTTTGCATATGAAAACCTCACGCTGTGCAAAGCCATAGAAATGATCACACTTTGAATGTTTTGTATGTGTGTGTGCGGAGAAGGCTGATTACTCTTTCACACTGATAATGGTGGGTGTGGGTGGAGGGTGGGGGGAGCAGCTGGCAGACATGCCATTGTCATTCAAATGAAGAGAAAATCTGATTCTATTCGTGGAAATCATCCTACCACTGCGGGACCAATTAATATAATTTTCTCGCCCGCCACATTTATACGCACAATGGAAGAGAGGAGAAGTCGAAGCAAATGGATTTTATCCCGTGTTGGTTTGTGTTCTATCTCAGTGGCTATAAATGGCTATAATTAGTGAGTCAGCGGCCGCAGAGACAATCTTCCTATCACAATGGTGGCCATACTCCAGCCTGCACAAACACAAAAGACCTGATTCGGTATGCCTGATAAATTCTCTCCACAGATTAGTCAACATGTGGTCGTGTACAACTGTAACAAAGGAAAACCTTTGACCTCAATGCACAATCTGCAAATATATACTGACGGCAACGCACGAGCACACGAGCACGACGCACACCTGACGCTGGTCTGGAAGAGGTCGGGAGAGGAAATTGCTTCATTACCACAGAATGGGTGCTTTTGTAAACAATGCGTATTTCTGGCATCTCAGCAGCTCATTGAAGAAAGAAAAACACCTCCGTTTCTAAATGGGGTTTTTCTTCACCTTCAGCCAGGGCACAAGGAGCGCAGTCTTTCCCCAAACCAGAGCGTCTCGGCCAGGCAGAGGAGGCTGTGTTGACAGCATGAGTTTACTCATGGAAAAAGCGCACAATGTGAGTTCTGTTCGGTGACTGACTTTGGAAGCAAGTCAGCGGAGAACAAAGCTGTCTCAGTCCAGCTGCCCTCCGCGGGTTCCTGGTCTGTCCTCAGGTTTTATAAAGTTGCTCCACAAAGGGACACATCAGGGCCGTCTCTCACGTAAAGCTGTGGGGGCCTGGCTTCATGCCCAACAGCAGTTACAACCGAGGGAGTCAGCATTGTGTTTCAGTAAGTACATGCTTCGGTTCAGACATGGTGTTAACACGCGCCCCGAGTCATCCGATCACAGGTACATGAGTTCACACCTGGCATCGGTATATGTTCTCACGAGTCACTACCTGGGATTGAATCCCACTTCTCCGCTCTATTAGCAAATACAAGCGTGCATTACTTTCATTGATGCCGTGTTTCAGGCGAACCCAATGATGCGAAGAACAATGAGTTAATCTGTACTCCAGGTTTATTAAACCTGTCAGATTGATAAACCGTGACATCACGGCAGACTGCTACGTTCCACTCTCCGGACGTGGACAGCACTCTTTTGTTTACAATAAAACGTGTGGCTCAATACAATTCATTCTCAGACGGGCGAGCCCTTGATTGAAAATCCACGGGCACAGATTGACGTACGACTTTTTCCCCCAGCTGACCTCATTGAGCTCCATAATAAGGGCTTTTCAAAAGTTTTCAGACTGGACATTGTGTAATAATAATAACAAATGACACTGTTGGTGCGCGAATGAGTTTGTACTTTCGAGGTCTGAACGGGACCGATGTTTGAGGGCGACGGAGCAGGTTTGCAGAGGAGCTGGGCCAAAAGAAACAGACAGCTTCACCACGGAGGAACACCCGGTGGGAACGTATGACAATGGTTTGAAGCAGCAGCCAGCAGGCCAGCATCTGTTGCACTCTGTGGCTAAACGTTCGCAGATGAAAAACGTGATCCCGTGTCCTGAGCGACACCAGCGCAGCTGTGAAGGAGCGTGTTTGGCCGACGGAACAAGGAGGTCCGTCTGTGGTTGCGTATTTGCACATTCATGTTTTCATGTACCTGTTTATGTGTTTGCATAGCAACTGTTAAAAGCATGCGTGCATTCTTGGAAACACACCCTTTCCTTGCAGTCAGATGGCCAGTAAGATTAGGCCGATGACAGTCAGCCAGACAGACTTCTATCAGGCTACGTCTGGCTGATGATACATCAGGCTGAGGCTGCAGTCAAGGTGGCATTGATTTGCTCATGGTTATAGTTTGGTCAATGAGCTGAGGTGTTGGGGATTGATTTACTGAATGGAGGGAGGGTACGAACTGGACATGCAGGAATTTAAAGACTTTTGATGTGTCTTGGCCTTTCTTGCTGGCCTGACGCTGACCGCGAGCAGCGAGTGGTTGGACAGAAATCCCAGCATGCCTTGAGGGGAGTTTCTTTGTCTCAATCGCCACACACAACATTTCTGTGTCCTCTTTGAAATCTCTAACCACACACATAAAAGTGCACACGCACTAGGAAACAAGCAGCAAACACACGCTGAGACGCACACCTCTGCCAGCCAGCGGCGGTCTGGCTCGGCCAGTAATAGCCCTGCCACAAAGAGGCTGAAGCCAAGCAGAACTAACAGTCCTTTCACAGGGGCAGAGGGAGGGAGGATGGAGGTGGCATAGGTGGGCAGGTTGACTCGCGGGGGCAAAGTCGGTTTGTGACACTGTCTGATGAGAAAACCCTGAACTGAAATTTTTTATCAGTCCAGCATGAGAAAGTATCAGCTATCATATTAAGTGTGGCCAGTTTAACGGCTCCCCTGAACACTTGACTGCTGATGCTTGTGCGTATGAGCCGGCAACGGGAGGGGAATTCCTCCAGAACGGCAGTTAGGGGCCTTATCATGAATGAAATATGTAAACCATTCCAGGGAGTAAAACAACCAAACACCACCCTCCCAGGACCAGGGGGCTGTGCTTGACACAAATACCTCAACAAAATGGCTTCAGTTGTGATTTCCTATCTTCCTGTGTCTACCTTCCCCCTCCCTCCCTTATCACATCATCTTTACCCCCTGACATGTGGGCGATATGTCTGGCTCGCCACGTTGCTTCTGACGAACCGTCTGCGGCCAAATTACATCGATGTATCAATACAAATACGAGAAGATGATCGAACACTAACAGAAGCTAAAGAAGAAAAGAGTTTAACAGATCAAAGCAGAGTGCTCTCACACCTGCGTGTCTACAGGATACATTAGCCGCCACACGCTAGCAGGACACGCTAACACATCTTAATAACTTGCATGTCCGTCTGCATTGCACGCAGTCGCTATGGAGTCCAACACCATGGAACGAATACAACCGTAACCACAGAGTCCCGGTCTGGTTGCTGAGGAAGCCCCGGCTGATAACAGACAAAGGAAAACGTCTGCCGAGACATCTACACAAACAAGATAATTATCACACCCAGACACATGCAGACACACGGGCTCACATACACAGCCTCATCACACACGTGACCATCTACGCCCTCATGCAAGAACGCCCATATGTACGTCCTTGCACATGCATAAGAACACTTACATGCGGACACACTGCACACATCCTGGCCTCTTACTTAATGAGGGGCCATCACAGGGGAGGGTGGGTGTTGCAGTGAGAACTCATAAGCTGCTGAAAAATGTTGTTTACAGTTTTCACTGGTGTGAGTTTAGACTGTCAACCTTCGGGGTCGAGCTCTCGAGACGAGAGTTCTGAAACACGGAGCAGCATGCCTTCTAATTGTAACACCAGACTTTGATGATGACACGTCAAAACATTGTGTTTGATGAAGATACTTCCTGTGGGAATTACTGAGCAACAGGCTCAACCCAAACATCCACATAGCTGTTCTGTAATAACATCAGGGGCTATTTGCAGACTGAAAGTGTGTCCGTGGTACATTGTCAGCCACAGTATGGCTCGTCTAAAGAGCAACTCTTTATCTGACGTAGGAGAAAATTGCGGAGATAAAGAACCTTGAGTGGAAAAAAAGGAGAAAAAACACGTGGATTAAAAACACGTCCCGTCCACAGTCACATGCTTCCTAATCTGTTCACTACAACACCAAGGAAACGTTTTCTCCTGGTTTCAGTTAAGTGTTCTGGTTTTGAAAAGCTTCATGAACGGCGGTTCAACGGGTTCACGCAGTGTCACTCCTGTCTTATTTTGGAAATGTCTCTCAGGAGGCAGCCGCCACTTAGCGCCTGTCCATCTACCTCACAATCCAAAAGAGGAAACACACAGATAATTCCAGTATTGTCGACCAGGGAGACGGCTGGGAGTGACGGTAATCACGAACCATTCAAAGGGTTCAAGCATTCATCCTACACTCTATACATTTACAATCTGGGACGAAGGACTGTGTCCTGAGCCAGAGGATCTCCAACACTCCATATTTCCATCAACAGTCTGGGCAAACCCCTGTAATAGAGACTCTGTCTGTTTTTGCTTCTCAGTCAGGCCAATCCTTCTCTCTCTCACCCTCAACTCCATTCCTTCTGGCTTTTTCTCATGACTTTGATTTTGCCGTCTTTATACCTTTCCCTCCGTCCCTGACTTCATGCATTCTGCAATCTGCTGTGTTTATCTGAGAAACAGGGCCGTCTGAATGTTGCACACACACACCTCTAAGAATTTGACTTTAAAGAGTCTCTATATTACAAATTGAAGGTGACCAAAGTTGTCATCGTTCAGCGACAATGTGCTTCCCCTCACACATAACGAGCTGCGACATCATGAAGGCTATTTTATTACATTGCCGTAGCACTTCATAATGTTTTTCAGCATGAGTCTATTTCTATTTCGGACTCCATCTTAACACAAATTTAGTTAAGCTGAATAAAGCTATGGGTCAGCTGCTCTTCGGGTTTTGATTTCCGGCAGCAGGTTACCTGCGGCTTCCTGGCACTGGCTGCGGTTGATGTAGGCGAAGTGGTGGTGGCAGCTCTGAGACTCACACACGCAGCCGTCAGCAGTCAGGTTACACCCAGAGAACATGCAGGCTGGGTTGGACGGTCCCACATATTTCTCTCTGTGTCTTTCCCGGTGCTCGTGGCTGCGACCCTCTGGAAACAAGTCGTGCAGACACACACACACACATATGCGAACACACAGTCATCAATGAGTCACAGGCGGTGGCACCACTCAAGGGTTAGTGGGAAACCAGCAGATAAAGCCTGCACATGTGTGTCATCACTATGATATGTTAGTAGCATTACTCACCTCGGACCCACATCTGTTATGGATTAGTTCTTCTCAATGGACATCTTTATTCCCCCTAACATGGGTCTTTTCATGTGTGTGCATCTGTTTTCAACATGCGTGAGATGAAGGAGACGCCTCACCTGATTTGCTGGCCTTCATGCATGTTTCGAGGTCAGGGTAGGTGAAGGAACCCAGGCAGGAGTGTCGTGCATCACAAACACACTGACCCCCAGCGCGGTCGCAGCCTGTCATCAGGGGGCAGCGCTCGTCCTCCAGGCCGGCCTCGGGATGGTCCGGAAGCACTGCAGAGGACATTGGAGACAGAGCGTGAACTTCTCACCTCCACAGGCTTCCCGCTTTATTCATTTGCACTTTAGGTTGCGAGATGAGGATCGGACGGGTCAGAGGTAATGAGTAGTAGCAAGACGACATTTGAAGATTTATTTTTGGACGACGTTGAAGGTCCAGCCAGCTTGCAGCCTCTGCTGCACATTGTCTTGGCACGACGGTTTCTGAAGTAGCCAGTGTATTTCTGGGCTGCCACTCCTCCTCCCCCCTTGTTGTGCCATACTACTTCAGCCATTGAGCCCATTTGTTTGCTTTTGTTCCGCAGCATGAGGCCCGACCAGGGTTTGCATCTCCACTGGCTGTAGAACGCCTCTTCTGTACCGATGCCACTTGCACCAAACCCATCGCTGTTCTTCCTGCACGGCCTTGGCCACTGAGACGACGCATCAAGGCTCAGCCTAACTTCATAAGAAGAAAAAGTGCCCCATTGCTGAAAACCCGGAGATTAAAGGGCCCCCACATGCATGTCAGCCATAGTGTTCCTTTCAAACACATGCATGAATACACACAAGCACATAGAGCAGATTACCCTTCTTCATAGCTGTCCAAGATCGGGCAGAGTGGCAACAGAGTAAACAGGATGAGACAAACTGCAGCACAGTGGAACCCTGTTCCCGAGTCTAAGGCTGCTGGCTCCATTCGACAGCGTTGAAGTGTGATCATTGGAGCTTATCATAATATCATTTCTACACAGCCAGAGCGGTGCATCAGAGGAACTTTATAAATTTTGGACCATCAAACCTAAACATGACCTTTTCTTCGACTACTGTTTGAAATATTAGGATGACTGAAAACTACTGGAAAGAAGTTGAAATCCAATCGCTTTGATTTTAACAACACATCTGTCTCTTTATTCGTATTAATTCAAGACAGATATTGTACGATGGGGAGAAGCCAACCTGCTGTAATGAATATTCGGTTCTTAGCACTTTCCCCATGACGTTGTGGCCGTGTTGACGACTCCTGGCTTGATGGGGGATTCTCACAAGCCCCAGACTGAATAGGTACCTTTAACCTGAGCCAGTCTGTGCTGTTAATAGCTCTCTCAGACTGGCCAGGGAGGCTGGCAAAGCAAAAGCAGACTTTTCAATAAACCAAACCAAAACTTTCCCTGTGATTTCCTTTCACCTTAAAATGATCCTCACCTCCACATTTTTTCCAACCCGAGGCTTTCCTGTCGCTGGCAGGGTATTTTTATTTGAGATGTGGTTGCCTGTCTGTGCGGGGGTGTTATTTTTTTTCCTGTCAATTAATGAAGCAACTGCACACTGGAGATAGTGGCCTTTTGACTAATTCATTTGACCCCAGTCAGCTCAGTTTGCACACCGCAGCCTATCCTGACCCTGGTCGAGTTTGACCTTGTTATCTATTATCTGGCCTGGAATGACTGTTGCTGAGGTCTATGGCTTCGTCTCAGGGGGATTCCTCTCTTAGCCACTCAGACTGCTTGTCTTGGCATCCAAAGTCAGGATGGGAAAGCTGACCTCTAGAGGCCCTCTGGCTGATAGCGAGCTAAAAAGGAAGTCTTTGAAACCTTAGATAATACCAGAGGAAAGGGAGAAGTAGAAGGAGTGCAGTGGACATAGTGTCCATGTCACACAGACATTCTGGTACAAGCTATGTTAAGTGCCTCTGGAGCTCGGGGAAACTTGTCATGGGAGGACAAACACAAGAGCACGATAACAACAACATCAATACAAATAATTTATCTAATGATCGATCACTAGGCCAATGAGACCAGAGGCCAAGACTCAATCATCTTATCACAGGTATTCTTTTCATGCGTCTACCTGATTAACCACCAATTAAGGCGTCCCACTCATGGAATATACAATATGTCACCTGTGCTGCTTTTCCACACCAACAGATTTTGACCACCCAGAAAATCAAAACTTTGAGCAGAAAGGCGCGGGATCAGAAAGCGGAAACGTTTACCCCCTACTCCTGATTGCAAGTCTAATCACTTTAAGACCCTTGCAGCTTGAGGAGGGAAATCTGGGATCAGCCTCCAGCAGACTGCCTACTGTGGCCCCTGAAAACACACTGAGAGGTGTTGATTTACCCCCACCTAGACCCTCTGGGACATCGAGGCTTTGTGTATGTTCGTGTGACTTAGGGGTCAGCAGCATGCTCCAAGGCCCCTGGAGCCACAGGACCAGAGCCGCGACTCAATCAGAAGGACCTTTAGGTCTCCTGCGCATTCCAAAGCTGGTAATTTTCAGAGATGTCCCCCAGACATGCCGAACCTGTACGTGAGGCACAATCAGCGGTAGCATCTCTTGGGATGGCCTGGGGCTTGAAACCCCTGGAAATTCTGTGGAACCCCGTCTTGGACCACCCCACACAAGGATGAAGGGAGGGCAGGGTCAGGGGATCCAGACACCCACTGAGAGCTGCTTACTCTCTCCTACAGATCTGTCAGTCCTCTTCAATCATCCTGAACCCGGCTGGACAGAATGCAGGTGGAGGGGCTGGGGAGGTCCTCTTTCTGCTTATTTGTTCCTCTGGGGAAGGCCATTGCTACTTATTCCATTCACTGTGTGAGGAACCTGACACCCAACACATTACTTTGAAGCCAAGAAAGTTGCTCAAATAGTGCGTAAAATGAGCACATCCCCGGTATAACAGCCCGGCTCTGCTTGGCAGGCGAACAGTGCAGCAGTGTGGATTCATAAATTTCAATCTGCTGGGGACTTTTGCAATTGTGTAGTCGAACCATTACAGCTCTGAGACCCACACTACAGCCCAGGGTGTAAATAATGTTTACAAGAAATCATCCCCCCCGGGGAGGCACGATGTTGCCCTCACACACATGCATTTTTTTGTCCTATCTCACCTAATTGTCGTTTTGAGTTGCAAAGAAGAGCTGAAGTGCAACCCGGTGCCAATCCCTGCTGCCAACCGTATTGTCATGCTCTGCAGCTGAGAGTGAATGAAGCTTTGAAGAGGAGAAAGAGCAGTTGAACATGACTCCTCTGCTGGCAGTCAAGAGCCCCTCAGACCTGCAGACCCCTCCAGGCAGTGGCACTGACACAGTCACTGCAGTGAGGATTTGACTGGCTCTTGAATAGGTGGAAGCCACTTCAAGGAATTGGATGGTTGTGTACCAGCAGACTGGACACCTGTGGTTCTTCTATTGCTATTCAGAAATGTCACCATAAGCACTATTTTATCTTAAAAATACTGACACAATTCTTCTACTCACCTTTGCATACTCCAATCTCGGGGATGGCGGCTGCTGCTGTTTGGTTGACAGAGGCGCAGGTCAGCCCCAGGGCGCAGTAGCCGTGCGCCCAGTCCGCTCCGCCGCAAGGCTCCCACTCCACCCGGGCACACTGGTCGCAGCATCCGCAGGGATCCCTGGCCAAGGTCCGGCCACCTTCGCAGCCGTGCGGCGCTTTGGCGGGACAAGTCCGGAGGTTACACGGCTGGCACTCATCAGCCGCGAGCGCCCGCGCCGCGAAAAGGACACTCAAGAAGAAAACGGAGCACTTGACCAACATGTTTCAAACGCCTGTTGTAAGTTTTCCAGAGAAACTGGGTCCGCACTTGTCAAATGAGAAGCCACATGGACTTACACACAGTGCACACAACTGGATGTATCTCCCAAAAAAAAAAAAAAAAAGTTCCAGAAGGCTTCTTTCAAGTTTTGAAGTGAGTCTTCCCTCACGCGTGCTTTTTTTTTTTATCACTTCACAGCAAATCAGTGTCAGCAGTATCCAAAGGTTCGGTGGTGAGCAGGTACAGAGGCTCGTCCGTAGCGTCTCATCTGGTCAAATACATATAGGAATCCCGGGGCCGAGGCGGTGAACATCCACTGAGACCTGCTGCTGCTGCTGACAGCGACACACGGGAACGCAATCTGAGACCTAAATTGACACACAGGCAAAGAGAAATTAGCGGTGCACCCCTCCCCCTGACTGACACAGGCACCGGCCAGTCCCAGGGAGCGGGAGCGGGAGGAGGGAGGACCTCTCCCCGCAACCACAACTTGCCTCTGTGTTGCGCAATGATGCAACTTTGAATGTCTTCAGTGCAAGTTTTCCTTTCCTTCTTCATATTCTGCAAATCTGCATTCAGTGGCACTGAGTTTAGAAAGCGATTTACTTTAAAAAAATATACATATTTTAGCCCGACTTTACTGTAAAGAGATGAATGACAATCTTAACATTATTAATATCAACACACGAGTACATAGAAACACTTTCTTACTCCCTCATTACAGTAAGATCATATCTTCTATCTTGTGTCAGCAAACTCCAAATTGTTCTTTATCTGCCTTCAACAATAGTCACAAGTCTGTCCAAGCCTTACAATCAGGGGCTATCAGGGCCATATCATTCCCCTGCTTTACCTTTTGTCCTG
>CAAKHC010013194.1:0-49464 GCA_901007825.1 Macroramphosus scolopax
GTCAGACATGATAATACTCAATAGGTTCATTACCAAAGTGAATATGCAATTCTTATGCCGAATTAACACAATGGCACTAGGATATTTACAAAAAGTGTAATAATATTGATTTCCTTCTCTTACATGAACACACACACACACACACACACACACACACACACACACACACTACATCTTTGTGGGGACTGGTCATTGACATCAGGGTCACAATCAGTTTTCTTGAGAAATAATAAGGAGTTATTATTTACACACAATGATAGAGGTATGTCGACAATAGTGCAATGATGCATCACGCAGGCGATGTTGCGTTCCCTGACCCTTACGATGACCTTAACGTCACAACTGATGACCTGACTTTCAACCCTTAAAATCTCGGAACAAAGTCACTCGAGAAGACTCCACAAATTCACAACTCTCGCAGATATAGGAAGGCCACACACACACACACACACACACACACACACACACACACACACACACACACATACATTTGTTTCTGTTTGTTTGTTGTGTTTGGAGGACTGAACAATCATTTATTGTATATTAATCATAATGAATAAACTCACACGACGCCTGAACACATACTCAGAAAAAAAACCTATTTGACCATCTTCGACCCGCCGCAATATCGGCAGACCTTGTGGGATTGGCATTCCAGATTCAGTATCAAAGGAAAATTCCGATACTATTCCGTTCGTAGGTTACTCAAGGGAGCGTGGACGTGCACAGCTTGAGTTATCGTTAGGTTATGATTTATTTGAGAACAAATATTAGTGGTTATAATGGCGTCGCCGGGTTCAGCAGGTCACCAAAAACAGATTCCTCTTTTCGAGAGCATGATACATAACCTCATCACTACCGTATCCTTCCTCCTGCCCTTTTGTTTGTGGGTTTAGTAAGAGTAGTAGTAGTAGAAGTACACTACTACGGTGTTGTAACCACACTGATATTTGTTGCCGTGGTAACACTGCAGTACACTTAAAGACGTTCCGCTGTGATACGTGTTTTTCCCTTTTTATTTATTAGAGAATTACTTTTTAAATTCCCCACTCTACTTTCGCTTCCTCCTGTCGGTTCACATCACTAGATCATCGGTGACGATAATTCGGTGACGTCGGTCTTGGCCGATCGGTTGTATCTCGATTCGGTGAAAGTGTTTTATGGATGTACGCTCAATTTTCGGGGATCTGTTAAAACACTGTTACAGAGGAAAATACCAAGCGAGAGTGGAGGAGGAGCGCAAGAGTGGGGAGAAGTGACATCATCCCCTTAAAGTTAATAGATTCAATCTGGTGGCGATCCCCACCAGATCCCAAACCCTCCACCCGTCCGTTAAAGAGACACTATGCTATAGTCAAATTCTTGACATGTTCCTCATCCCTCCCTCGTGCTCCGGAGTGGACGTCTCTTTTGTTGGAAAGGTCAACGCTGCAGCACCGCCGCAGGAAACAGAGGACCGAGAGCTTTTCGGGTTTGTGGGTTTGCGTGTTGACTCTGGCTCGGAGTGGAGAGATCACAGCAAGGGCATCATGTGAATATAGCTGATGATGAACAATAAAGAGAGTGAGAGGGCTGTATCTGCTGTGGCTGCCGAGCTCCCTGACATCATATTTGGCCACCAAACGTCTGTCCTCTGGCCACTCCGGCAAATATTTCCACACTTTTCCACAGTTCCAAGCATTTTCGCCCTGGTAGCTTTTCCACGGCTTCTCTGTTATTTGATATCTGTGTAACAGCAGAAAGGGAAAAATGGGACGACCAATGTTTAGATCAAATCATCGTACCCTGGAAATTTGGACATCTTTATCTCTGCCTTTACGCTCGGAATAGCATCATCAGATAGGGAAAGTTCCAAAACTTTGGAAATGTTGCAATCCGCTATGACTCGTCGGGAAGAGTGGAAGTTAACCGAAACAAAAGTGTTAACAGGTAAAGCAACACAGATGTTGGCGTGGGTCAAAACATTTAAACAGACCAGAGGAAGTGACACATCGAAGACCATATGAGAAGTAATAAGCTTCCGTCTCTTTCCACATTTCGCCGTCGGAGGAACAGCAGACTTCTTCTTCTGGAGAAGCCTGCCCCCCCCTGTCCAAACACTCAGCTTCCTTTGAAAGGAGATGGTGACTGATGTGGCGGGCTCTCTGCTCATGTCCCCGGCTTCTGAGCTTTTTTGAAATGACCTCACAGCGTGACCGTTCAGAACTTTCTCCCACACAGTAACTCTCCCTTTAGAACCCGGTCTTACTCGTCATGCAGAATCTTTTGTATCAACATTTGGTTTTAATTTGTTGAACGAGGGCGGATTTGTTAAAGAAGTGCAATGTAAGCAGCCCCCTGTGTACATTACCCACTACAAACGCCAAAAGGGGCTTAGGGAAGGCCTTAACCTGCATACCCTAAATTATAGACTTGCAAGTACAGGAATACTCTTAAAAGGAAGTGCCCGGTAAGGAGGGTCCTATTGCGGGAACGGGAGTGTGCTGTGGCAGTGACCCACATCCTCTCACCCCCACTCCCTCTGCTATGTGGCCTGCAAACATGACTTGACCAACACACTTGACTTTTCCACTATCTATCCCCTGTAGTATGTCCTCCCAGCTCCACTATACCATGTTTGATTTGATGTGACCCAGCCCAGGGGTAATTCCCATCATCAGACGGTGACTCAGCGTCATGACACTCACTTTGAGGGACAACGAGGATGAGAAAGACATGACGCGGTGAGCTGGTCTGCACTGTCCGCAATGGGGTGTCACAATGCGACCGTGACTGTGAGTCTGATGAGTTCCCGCAGGGCCTCCGGCGTGACGTGAGACCCGTTCATGGAAAACCCTTTCAGTAAGTGACAGCGGGTTGTGAAAGTGCTTAACCTTTTCAACCCCGCAGACGCTCGACAGTGTCGACCGCGTGCTAATAAAGACTGTTTAACATGATAACTAACACACAGGGATTCATCTCTGACTTTCAGGAGCCGACACCACGAGGAAAACAAACGACCTGCTTGATTGCATTTGAATTTCGACAGTGATTCTTTCCACTTCATAAACAACCAGCGGTTAACATCTGGAACAGAATCACATTCCCTGACTTTTATATGTACTATTTTGACAATGTGTAAAAACACATGGAGACTTGTTTTGGACATAAACACATAAATAAAAGCATTGTTTTCCGCTCATACTGTCCGTCGCTCAGTGGCTGTAACCACGGTGACCTCTGCCGACTGTGACGTCATGTGCAGACCCTCCAATCAATGTGCATAAGTACGACGACAATGGTTTGTACAACTACAACCCGTTTACGTGACTCTGTAAGCCACAGGTATTCCTCTTAAGGATATAATTGTTTTTTTTCCTGTGTGTTTCGGTCATCATAATAGCCATCGTTTCGTCTGGTCTAAGGGGACTTTTGGAAATTTAAGAAGGGTTTTGCTGTTCAGCTGATTAAATGAGAAGTAAAAAAAAAAAAAAAAGAAAAGAGGCACCGAATGGAATTTCAGAATTCCGGCACAAACCAAACAAACAAACCATGTCACGGCTTGCGGGGGTAATTATTTGTTGGGTAAAATGACACAATTAAATTGTCCATATGTTACTCACACTTAAGTCTAACCTATGAAGAAATCTCCAAAGTTTACCGCACATTACCTGACATCGAACACACGCCTGGCATGCAACTGCTTTGAAAATGAATCACGCCCTGTAGCTCACTCTCTCCCATGTCCTGCTAAAGCCGCTGCTGGGATTGAACGGTGAGTGTGCAGGAGTCATCTTCACACAGGAATAACCGCCCCTTATCATGTCATGGTTCGGTGTTACAGACAGACACACTTCTCAGAAACCAAACCGAGGCTTGCCCACGCATGTTGGCCTGCATGTCATTCAAGCGGGACTGTCATTTGTGTAAAACATAAATGCCGTCTGGCGTGTGGGCGAAAAACAATTGTTGGGAAGATTCCATGATTCATATGTAGGAAACTGTGATCATCCTTAAAACCCTGTAAAAACAAATCATTGTGCCTTCAAGTCATTATTTGAAGTGATCAATGTCCCATTTTGGTTGACTAAGGAGATCATCATTTTGTTTGCTCACATAAGTTTCCTAATATTGGGAAATGAAAATTGTCTTTCGGGGGGAGGGTTGGATGAGAAGGTCAATCACACTCGCCTGCCCTTTAAATGTAAGGCTGCAGTCGGCAGCCGTTAGCTTAGCTTAGCACAATCACCGCATTGAACCCGAAAACGGGAGAGGAATCGATCCATGTTTGTCACCAGATTTTTTTCTTTTGCTTACTCACAACTTTCATTAAATTATATCGTGTGTAATTAATATGGAATCACAGGAGGTGATTGCAGTATTGTCCTAAAAGCAGATGAGCAGTTGCATCTCAGAAGAAACAATATCCAAGAACTTAACTGTCGGACTTTTTATGCCTATCAAAGTAAAGCAACAAGGAAGATTTATTGCATTTAAAAGTCATAAGAAGTAAAAGAACGAACAAAGACATAACTCACGATCAGTCGAACTACTACAAAAAATATTAATTTCAATATAGGTATAATGACTTATTTTTTATCTTATTTTTTATTTATATTGAACTAGTTTATAATAGTAAAACTTCTTTTTGCATCATCTTATTTACCATCTTTTTAGTTTTATTACTTTTTCATTACTTTCTTTATTTAGAGTTATTAATTGATTTGGACAATTTCGCTGCCCTCTGGTGGGCAGTCTGGATATATTTGAGCAAGCTATTTGTTTAAATGAAGAAACTCTATTCACATGTTAAGAACAATATTACATCGTACAAATGTTCATCAGATATAACGATGGCCGCCAGGCATCTGTGTAGATTCACTACCTCTTTCATTTCATTTAACTCAACCTTACTATTTTCATTTCCTATATTTCTCACGAGAGACAAACAGGGTCTTCAAAAAGAAAAGTGTGGAGACAGAGAAGATTCACGCTTTCTGTTTATTTTTTGTTGAACTCACAATAATGCAGTTGTGGATTATTGATAATAATTTCAGAAAAATCAAAGTGGCTGATTGTAAATAATCAACAGAGAAAAGATAAAAAAAAAACATTGTTACTGATTGCAATCTATCTAATCTAATCTAATCTATCGAATAATAAGCTGTGAAACTGATCAGATGTCAGAAATATTCGTCTCGGCATTGCTGCTTCATCAGACGTATTCCGGTCTCACGACGAAGCGGAAGGTGTACTGGTCATCAGCGCAGGGATAGGCCGTAACCTGGGTATCATTCCCAGCGAAATATGCCTGATTGTGTTTGAACTCCTGAACCTGACAGATATACTTGCCTTGACACATCAGTAGGAGCTGGTTATTAAAGCTGATGTTACCTTGCTGGATGGAGTTTTGGGGAACCAGCATTGCCATAGGGACAGACTCGCACCTCTGACCTCGGTTTGAGCAATCACGTTGCGTTTTCAGGATATTTGCCTGCCACTCAATCGTGTTGGCCTTAAAGATCATGCTGTTGTGGACAGGTGTGATGAAGGGCATGGTTTGCCCATAAGGACTGAAAGTGGGAGAAGGATAATAATAGCGATTATAACGATAGTCATAAGGCATAGTTTGATACCTATCACGGCGGTTTTGGAACGGATCGTTTGTTTTCCTTGAAGGGCCAATCGTAGTGCTCCAGGGGTCAGCAGTGTAGATCCTGGGATGATAATCTACATCTTCTCTGACAAACTTTGGTTGGGACACAAGCGTGTTGAACAGCAGAACATTAAACTGCAATGCTTTCAAGATGTTCTCACCATACGCGGCCTTGTGAGTGTTGTAGAGTAAGGAGTTGTCCTCCAGCTCATACAGCTTCTCTACAGGGATCATAGGGAAACGAATTAGATTCAACAGGTCAACCTGGGTTTCAAAACTACTTAAGTTGCCTTTCTCCAGGATCCAGCCCTCCACAATCTGAAGGAGGAAATATTCATCTGGCAACACCAGGTCTGAGCGGGCTAAGAGGGCTTCGAGGACTTCCACCGAGAGGCTGATCCAAGCAGCGGACTGGGTCAGATTTTGGAAGTTCCAAGCTAAATACTGGATACAGTTCTCCTGGAGGACCAAGTCCCCAGTTTCATTTGCATACTCCAGAAGAGACAACTGGGTGTGAAAGGAGGCGTCCTCTGGGAGGATTACGGAGAACAGCCGACCTGTCTCCTCCATCAGCTGCTTCACTCCAAATTTAGAAGCCATCCAGTGGAGGCACTGCGCGGAGGAGAAGGTCACATCCATCTGGCGGGTGTAAAGGTACCTACCAAGAAACAGAGTGTAGAATTTAAAGTCACAAGTATATCCTAATACATCCTCGCATTACACCTGGCTAAGCTGAAATCTGGCAGAGCTACAATGTGAAGGTACCTAATGAAGGAGGTGAAATACGGCTTGCAGGAATGGCTGATGTTGACCGTGATGCTGGAATTCCCCTCTGAAGGGACAAAGAGTGGGAATAGTGACAGGATGATTTTGTGTGCACAGATCGTCGTCTCCGTCGTCTCCAGGGTCCCATTCTCATGTTTGTTTCCGGTGGCACTCTGGACCAGGATCAGGAAGTCACAGCCATTCCCGCTGTCAAAGATTTTGCCGAGGTCATTAGACAAGCCGATGCTGTGGTCCAGCGAGTGCGTAGAATCAGCGATGGTCTCGCCCGCGCCTGGAATCACGAAGAAGCGGTATAAACTTTGGTTAGAGAATGGGCGAACATCTTCTTCACATCAGATCATGTCTCTACCTACTTTTCGATTCACAGATTACTCCAACATCCTCTTTGTGGCTGCAGTCAGTCACTCCCCAGCTTTTGACGGCACAAGTGAAGAGACTCTTCTCTGTGCCGACACATTTGATATCATCCAGCCAAATCGGTCCAGATGCTGCGGAGCAAAATGAAATCGCACTGTTTTGTTAGTCGAGCCGATCGGTTGGGTCGGCTGAACCTCAAATCACGACTCCTCTGGTGGGGGATCAAAGCAAATAGAGTGCACCTGGTCCGTAGTCCTTCCCAATGACGACAGATTTGGCTCCGGGGAAGTTGAGCTGCCGACACACCACCTGGGCCTCGGCCATGTCCCAGCCGTCGTCACACACCGTTCCCCATCGCCCGCCGTGGTAGATCTCCACGCGGCCCTCGGACTGGTCTTGTGAGCCAAACAGCCTCACGCTGCCTTCCTGCGCCTCAGGATTTCCCTCTATTGATGGAAACCGGGAGAGCTCATCTCAACATTCAGATAATCTACATCTACATGGGAGTGTATATCTCTGACATTCAGTCATTGCATGTTACATTATTACATCACATTAATAACTTCAACTACAGATATTCGGTGGACTTACTGAACATCTGAAAGTTGAATGCGCTCTCAGAGACATGGAGAAGTAGCAGCAGCCACAGAGGGGATACGTTGCGACGCGTCTCCATCTCCAAACCTCGGACTTGTCGGACTCTGACAAGGAGAAGTGAGAATTAAACTTCCCTTTTTAAGAATATTCCTTAAAACATTTGACTCGAACAACAACCTGGCTACACCTAAAGGGTTAAAGGTGCTCTTGTGTACCACAAACTGTTCTTAGGACAGTGTAATCTGTAGTTTTAGCTCGGTGCGTCTTTAAGGCCGATTCATCGGGAGTTGTGCGCCAACATTCCGATGAATCGAACTGGAAAGATCTTAACAAAGTTTGTACCATGAATAGCTTCATTATCAGCTGTGAGGTCAGAGGCCCCTGCAAACAAACAAGGTTCGAGTTTCTGTTTGTGTGTGTGTGTGTCGGTGATGAAATCACTCTGGAAGGTTAAAATCATGGTGGGAGAATCCATTTAGGACGTCCGTAATGTCTCCAGGAAGTAACAATGCTTTGTCCAAATGAAATCAAGGGTACGTGAATTAAATCTTAACTAAAATCACAAATTAAAGTTACGAGTTTTCTTCTCTATAAAAGCAGCGTAGCTTGTGCCTTTGCATGTTTTTTCACTAAGAAGGAACTCAGTTTGTTTGTTTGATTCAATCTGTTCAGACTGTTTCTGCACGTTAAGAGAAGACATTACCTTCTGACCGGAGAACTCTGTCGTCCACGAATGTTCTTCTCTTCTCTTCACAAAGTTTGCTGCTTTCCAGAAAGACAAACGGGGCTGAATGTCCAGGGTCACTTCTACATTCACGCTTCTTTCCCTGAGTTTCGTTTTCCCTCACAGAGATGTTGCGCAACAGTTCGTGGTCGGGTCGAAACTTGTCTGATTCACACAAATAAACACACGACAAGACACCGGGAATAGGAATCAAGATTTTTTTTACTCAATTGCGCCCCCCCCTCCTCCCCCCTAATAACAATACATACAATATAATTACATTTTCACCAAAATGTCCTTCAAATACAGTTTTACGAGGAATAAAAACAAAGCTTTAAGTCATCAGCCTGACAAGTTAAGGTGTGTACCGATTGATGATGGAGCAAGGAGCAAATAGGTAGGTGGATACTTTATTTATCCCGAGGGAAATTCAAGAGGTCAAATAACTTTGACCTTCTCGTGAGTGTACGGAATGTTCCTGACGATGTTTGCTTAGGAGACCAGACAAATCACAGTCTTATTAATCAGTATTTGTACATTCATTAGAAGAAAAGCAACAGTACTGTTGAGGGGCCACGTTTCTCGCCAGGGGAGGAGCTGATCAGGGCGCGTTCTCGACACCCAAAAAAAAAAAACAGTTCCATAATTGTCAGAGCAAAGTTTGTACTGAAGACGATCGTTTCAGAGCTGGAGTTTTGTGTCTTTTATGAACTCGATGGGAAAGCAGCAAGTAGAGCGACTTTAACAGTGATTGGATTGTAAACAGCAAAGAACCACAGTGCGTTGGCCTCAGGAAGGAGTCCCCGAGGCCTTTATATGAACTCCAAACCCTCATATTTCACATCCCCTATCTTGGTCTCGGGCAAAAGGATGCGTCCGTCGAGCGTGAAGGCCATGATGTATGTAGCGACTATTCCCGCGTCTTCTTCCGACTTCAGCGCCACAACGATCTGGTCGTCGGTGTTGGGGACAAACTTGAACGAGGAGAAACCGTGAGTGGGGCTCAGGGGGCCGACTCGACTCACGATGACGTCTTTGAAATCCGGAGAGCAGCTCAGGACGAGGTTTGTGCCGCGGCGCTCGTCTGCGGTCTCCTCGTAGCGATCCTTGCTGGCGCGGCGGGGGAGGAAAAACCAGCGCTGCAGGGTGTCACTCCACGCTGCTGACTCATGAATAAGATAGCCTGCAGAGATTCAAAGCAACACAGTGTTGGAGTAAAGCCAAACGGCGGGATGGTGGCACCAACAGCAACTATAAGCAGGAGTGTGGTTAGTTTGTTTTCGTCGACATCGATAACATTTTCTAGACTGCGTAACTATCCGATCATTTATCTGACGCAAAATAAATTATCAACAAACATGACAACTTTGATTTACGACTGAGTCACAATTACACGTCACAATTACACCACGACTCTTTAAATTTAATGGCAGGGTTGGACTACATGCATAGAAGACAGAGAAAGATCGGCCTCTATTAGCAACCGGTTGCATTCGTTTGTCTTTAATCGCATTCACACGTTCGCACACTTGGCAGAGGGAAAGGTAAAACCTGAAATTCAGGAGAAGCAGCAGCGATACGTTCCTCTATTGATCGAAACAATGCCAATGACACTACGTATTGTTGCTCCTATGGTGAAACATATCACAGTGATTGACGAGGAAACTGGGTCTACCTGTCGTTGTTTGTTTTGGCGTACAATCGATGTGTGTCAGAGGACTTAAAGGCCCCGACTGTGAAAACGCATTCAAAGAATACGCCTGTCGTGTTTAGTGAAGTGATTAATTATATTTGAGGGTACATATTTATGGATTATATTCATGGTTGTGAAAGTCGACTAACAGGCCGATGAAGTTTGGGTGCGTTCTGCATTTACTGCTACAGCATGAATATTCCTTCCCGGACTATGTTACACCCTCCAACCAGTTCGCTGAAAATCTGTCAGGTATTTTTGTGTAATTCTGCCGACGAACACACAAGCAACCCGAAGGTAGAACACGACCTCCTGGGAATCGGGTCTCAATCCTCATCCCGTATCGTAAGTGAGACCAGATCTACAATCCTCACCTGGAGCTTCGATCCCTGCTGCCGACTTCAGTGACTTGTACTTTGAAATCCAGCTCTCATGTTGTAAGTCCCCTCTGAAGCCCACGACTTTCACCCACTCTGGGTTGTTGTTGACGAATAAGCCCTCGACGGTGGTCCACTCCTTCCCCAGTCCGCCGACGTAAAGGTGCTCGTCCTTCACCGCCAGCCACTCAGCTTTGAACCCTATCGGAGGGAAAAGTCACGACGTTTTAGAAAGCATTCGTTTAATCTAAAACAAAAGAGGAACAGGAAAGAGCAAGGCAAACCTTTGGGCACGGTGCCGTCGCCATCTGGCAAGATGACCCAGGGCACGGCCTTGTTACCGTCGATGTGGTAGACGACGCCCGTTCTGTCGTCGACGCTGTAGAGCTTCCCGTTGAACACCACCAGCTCAGACAGCTCCATACCCCGGCCTTTCTCCGCTAGGTGGCTTTCGAGCACCACCTTGTCCGTGTCCCATTCAACTGACACCTTGTTCCCGCTCTGGGACACCAACAGGTAGCCACGCTGCATGTAGCTGAACCACGTCAGCTGCTTCTCACTAAGAGAGTTTGTGTCCAGGTCGGCGATGACCCCGATGCGGTAGCGGGTGCCCTCAGCGGTTTGCTCAGGCGGGCTGAGGGGGTAGGTGCTGTTGTATTGGGACTCGAGCAGCTTTGGGTGACTGTGACTGTGACTGTCTCTCAGGCTGAGCGAGCTCTGTGAGCCGTGCACGCCGTAGGAGCGCGAGTTCAAGCCTGAACTGAGGTGCATGAAGATGAGCAGAACCAAGGCCAGAGAGGCGGACACCACCACGATGGGCCTCCACTTGATGCGGAAACGAGGGTCGCTGGTGTTGGCCATGGAAGCCAGCATGGGGAGGCCTCCGACAGAGATACGCAGACTGCTCAGAGACTCATTTCGCTCACGTCGAGCAAAGCCTGGGGAAGCAGGCATGGAGGACGGAGGCCTGGAGTGACCTAAAGAAAAAAACGGAATAAGAAAAGCTTAAGTATCATTTTTGACAATCTGATGTCTTTCTCATTTCAAAAGGACTGCCAGAATAGCCTCTTCAAGACGGTGTCAAACTTGTTATAAAGCAAAATGATGTAGCTCTTGCTGAGCAGCAGAGTCCTCTGCTGGCACAAGTAGTAATAACAGGATGAAAAAACATCCGAAGGGACAGAATTCAGACCCTCGGAGCAGCCGTGGCAGGTCAGAGGTGATCTGAGCTTCATGTCTCTGAAAAGTTAAAACGCAGTTGAGTGTTACACTGATTGACTGACGAGCGTCAGGTCGGGGTCACACCTCTCACTTTTTGTCCTTTTAACTTCCTCTGTCAAATTCCTCTGCCATGACGTACCTTCCAAGGAGTCCGGAGCTTGTTTCAGCTGATGTAACACGTCACTCTTTGTACATACCCAAGTTACACAGTGCGAGAGCTGGTGTTCGGGCGCGGCGTAGGAATGACAGATTCTCTCTTTTACAATGTACAATCAAATTGACTTTTAAAGTGTTTCTAGCGACACTATGTTGTTTGAATATGATTGCTGCTCCTCACACACAGCCAACCCTCCAGGTTCGCAGTGTAGGATGTTTTCTTTCAGAGAAACACATTGAGGTGTACAGAGGTTGCAATTCAAATCTGTATAATCTCATTTGCAAAGAGAGTTTTAAATCCTGAGATGCACAAAAGGATGTGCGTATATTAACATACATCCACGCTGGGTTGATCAGTAATTAACCCCCAAGACTAATTACTGTGAAAAAAAAAAGGAGCGTCTTTTAATATACAACTCCAACCTGTCCTACAACGTAACCTAGTAATGACATAAAGATAATTGCAGTTACTCCTACTCACATTTTCTATAGCGAGTGATTCACTTCCTCCCAAATCAAAGCTGGAGTCCGATGCTTCAATCCGTGCCCTTTGGTTTTATTCAAATCTAGCGGACGGCTCACACGAGTCGCTGTCAAGTTAAACATTAGATGACAGGAAGCCTGAAGTTGTAGTTTATGAATGCTATGTGGTCGGTAGTGTTGCCCTGTGTGTCCTAAAGGCTGCTGGGAGGAGCCCTTTCACACAATAAAGAGGTTGCGAACAGGTAAATCAGGGTCGGCCAGCTGGTTGAGTAATTTAAAGAGAAAGAAGTTTCACTAACTCCCAGCTGCTCATATGTGACGATATGCTGCTTCTCTGTTATCAGTGTAAGGTGAATATTTGGAATACTTTCCCCTCCCTGTCCTATTGACATAAACTACACATTTATATAACTGATAAGCAGATCTAATTAACTACTGGGATGTATTATGAAGTCTCTCTAATCATGACAACATCTCTCAATGTTTGCAGCGCTGCAAACTCGTGTAACCTCGGAGCTAAATCAACATTCTCAAGCTGCCTGTTATTCTCTCCGCTGGAGGGGACACCATCGGGCTCTCTCGAGTAGAAAGTGTGGGCAATTTACTCCAAACCAAATTCCAGGGACCTGTAAACCTGGCCTCAGCAGCCTAAACATGGCTGCATTTCTCTGAAAGGAGACCAGGGGGCTGAAAGAGTCTTTCATAAGAGGGCCCCGGAGCCAAACAGCAGTCCATTATGGCAGCTACATCAGGGCTGCACTCCGAAGGCAAGAAACTAGGCTCCCTGAAACACACCGACAAGTGGCTTGAATTTGAACATCTGTAGGTCACTTAAACTGAAACACAACAGCTAAACAGGCTTACCTCTCCGTCTCCTCCTGCCAGATTGCTGAACCTGTGGCATCGGATTTACCTCAGCGTCCTCCTGCAGACCTCCACACTCTGTCCAGCCTAGTGCCCTTAACTTTATTTCAGCTAATTATTTGCCTTCCAACCATGACTAAGTGCTCTTACAGAGGAGGTGAACTTTAACTAGGCTTGGAGGATTGTGCCCCGGTCCAAAGGGGCAACCAGTGCAGGAGGCCAATCCCATTTAATGTTATCGCTCACGACCGCAAACTTTGAATGAACCCGGGAGTTAGTAGAAAGTTTGTCACAGTTAATCTACTCTGGATGCAAATGAAAAGCCTCAATGGATGTTAGGAGCAAATCACTGGTCACAACAATAACCTGAATCCTCACCGCAGTCGTTGCTGTGATTCAATCAGTCGTATGAGAAGCGAGATCAGCCTGATTACAACAACAGGGAAGCTACATTTACATTTAAAGGAAGAAGATGGAGCAGTGTGATAAGGAACCGTCACAGACAGGAGAAGAGACACAGAAACAACCAGCTATATCCCTCAGACACAGGACCTTCTCTCTTGTTCGGACCACTAAGCCGCTTGCAGCAGCTTTTTTTTTAATGAATGATTTAATTAACAGAATGAAATCACACGCTGTATAAAATCATGTACAATAAGTCATTATAACAGTTTACCTGTGGCCTTGAAGGCCCGGCTGCATATCAATGAACAGTAATGATAACATCATCTAAGATTACACAAGTATCCGTATCGCGGCCCCGTACAAGGCTACACTGGCTCATAGGAAGCGATACAACCAACAGTTATCGCCCAATAACCTGGTGATTCTTTTCTTAAAAAAATCAATCAACCCGCAAAGGAATTGGTTGAAATTTCAAAATATCTAAGTAAATCCTGAGCTTCTCGATGTTCATATCGATGTAATAAGACATGATGTTCACATGGAACGAGCATCGCACGCCCTGAAGCTCGAGGCTGTAATTACACATGAAACACAAACAGACATAAATCCATCATTTACCTTGTTTTTTCTTTACAGGTGTTATATGTGAGCAGATCCTAGCAGACGTGGACGAACCATTCACGCCGTCCCCAGTTTATCTAATGTGCATGATTTCACTCCCAAAGACAAATCCTTCACGCTTGTAGGTTCTTGATGTGAAATTGTTGTGAAAAGTATCTTGCTGAGCTGCATTGCAGCAACATTATTAGGGATGTCTTTGGCCTCAGGGGAGAAATAAAGTATTTGGTATTCCTTCAGGGTTAACCCATAGTTGTAATGCTATTTAAAACAAACCTGTTTGTCGATTACCCCAAAAAACAGGTCTGCGTTTTGCTATCTGACCAGATTACATGTGTCTTTCCCACCGGTGACAAGCGACTAAGATAAACTAATCCGCAATAGTGTTATTTACTATTTCACATCCTATCGCTGCAGATCAGTGAGGTGTTGAGGCAGGACATGACTGGAAGAGTGACCATGTTCTCATTTTAAATTGGCTATTTGCGAAACCTTTAATAGAGGAAAATTAAATGTCTCATTAAATGTATGATTCTCTCTCTCTCTCTCTCGTCCACACACACAGACACACACACTGCATTGCAACTAGTGTGCCATCATTCCAATGTAAATAGCCATAAACTAGGGACAGAGACATTGGACAAACAGACATCTACATACAGATGTGTGTGAGTCTCTCTTGTCCCTGTGCTTCTAAATTTATATGTGTGTGTGTGTGTGTGTGTGTCCCATGTCCCTACATCTACATACAGATGTCTTTCGTCCCTGTACATTTACATATAGATGTCTCATGTCCCTATACATTTACATATAGATGTCTCATGTCCCTGTACATCCACATACAGATGTTTGTGTCTCATGCCTCTGTCTATGTGTGTGTCTCATGTCCCTGTACATCGAAATACAGATGTGTGTGTCTCATGTCTCTTCACATTTACATATAGATGTCTCATGTCCCTGTACATCCACATACAGATGTGTGTGTCTCATGTCACTGTCTACGTGTGTCTCATGTCCCTGTACATCGAAATACAGATGTGTGTGTCTCATGTCCCTTTACATTTACATATAAATGTCTCATGTCCCTGTCCTGCCAGCAGTCCAGAGGTTAGCCCAGCTGCCATCACAAATTCACGTTCATGAGCGAGCTAGCTGAAACATTTGGAATCCGCTCGGTCTGCTTTTCACTCACCGCAGATGTCAGATCTTCAGCTCACAGTCCGGCGCTGGTGGTTGGAGGCAAGATGACATTATAGTATCGCTTCCTTCTTCTAATTTGGCTCCGTCTCCCCCGTCCCCGTTCACCGGACAACCCAACATTACTTCCTGGATGCGCTGATGACGACAGAAGCTGCGCAGAGTGGATTGCCAACGCTGCATTCTGGTCCTGTCGGAAATTTGAGAACTACCAGCCGAAAGAGGACGTGGACCAATAGCATTAAATAACAACAGGTTTAGAGAATTCTGACGTGGCTGGGTGTAACTGAAGCTGGGAAGGTGCAATGTCAAGATAGAAAAATACATTGTCTTGTTCAAATAAAGAATAAAGAGTAGATGGACGTCTTTGAGCGAGACGAGAGGGAAAAAAGCGGATTTTCTTAATACTCCATAAGTGGCCAAATGCTGAGGGATCAACTTTTATACCACAAACTAAAGGCTCACTATATAAGCATTTGTATTATGTATACACTCTGGTTCTAAATTGTTGTAATTTGAATAAATCAATATTGGCATCCCAGGCTTTGGGTAGATGTTTGTTATAGGAGTTAACCCAGCAGTCCTTTGGCTCACGTTTCAGGATCAATACACTGGATTTGTTCATCATTGAGAGGCATTGTTCGTACTCATTGAGTGTTAAATTGCATTTTAGCTAGGAGCTGCTGCCAGCTGAGAGAGGCAGTCAGAGGTTCATTCAAAATGATGTTCAGTGGTCTAAGGACTCGCTTTGCCATTTCAATTTGCAGTGGATCTAAATCCTCAGCGGGTCTTGTTATCATTGTGCTTTTGGAAATCCAAATCTGCAACCTGAGCCTGAACTTCTGACACATGTCTTGGAATGTTTTTTGCTGTGTATTTCTAGTTCTGTGACTTTCTTGTACAGTTAAGGTTGTGTCTTGGGATCAGGTAGCTGAACTGTGATGTGTCTGGACACAAAATTAAAATCATTTCAGAGATGTGTGAATGTCAGCATGACTGCAGTACCAGCAAACAATGATCCTGAGGGTACAGGCAAGCCTTGTGTTGTTTTTTTTCGGTGCTGTAAAATACAAGCAAGAATCTAATATCGTTCACTACTTGAATAGATTTGCTGCCGTTATGCCACGATAGAGATGTGAAAAAAAAATAAATTAAAACCTAACATAAATCCATCGAGGAACTAGAAGGAAACACTGGATTGTATATGTCCAACATGGTTACAGCAGGGCAGTTCTTTTTAAAGTGAGTGCACCATCGCAAATTCATGCACACAAATGAGGAAGTAGGTTTCTTAAATTGTGATTTACATGATTGACCTAATTCTTCTCTCACGGTGTAAAAAATATAAACTAACCCAAAATTGACCCAGTAGTCTTTGCGCAATCCTGCCGACAGACAGACAAACAACAAACCAACAGACACATGTGAAACCACAACTTCCTTGGCGGATGTAAATATCATCACAAAGTGCTATTCAAATGACTGATGACTACATAGACCCGAGAGTTCGATCGTCAGTGCTGTTTCCATGGTTCACAAAGATCCTGCAAATGCATGAACACAATCACTATTCAAATATTTGCCAAGGGAGCAGATTCCTGCAGAGTCCTGCTCCTTCTTCAGAGGAGGATGTAATTATAGTCTGACCCAGAGATCAAAACGAACAGTTTTATTTGGCAAACCGTGTGTGATACAGAACACTGCATAAGGCACTTCAATGGGGAAGTATTGTGAAACCGTAAAGTACAAGATGTAAAAGTACACATGTAAAAGTACAAGAAAAAAAAAACATAACGAAACCCATTATGATGTGATTGTCATGTACTTGTACTGAGATTATGTGAGTTAAGATAATAAATATACCACTGAAATCAATTGTATGGCTGAAGCATTTGATGAAACTGAACTGTCATATTCAAATTCAACCGTAAAGCAAAACACACCCTTAAATACTAAACTTAAATCAATTATTGGTAAATTAACAATAGATCAGTTATTGGCAATAAACTGCCAATAACAGACCATTTATTCAGTGCACAAAAGC
This sequence comes from Macroramphosus scolopax, assembly GCA_901007825.1. NCBI lineage: Eukaryota > Metazoa > Chordata > Actinopteri > Syngnathiformes > Centriscidae > Macroramphosus > Macroramphosus scolopax. The sequence goes on from CAAKHC010013194.1 coordinate 17,158, forward strand.
CATTTAGTGATTTTAAAGAATTACAGTAGTTACAGTGGGAACAATTTCCTAGCACCCATCGATTATGGGTTTGATGTGCCGTCAAAAAAACAATATCCAAGGAACTGTAATAAATTATAGTTGTTGAATTGTTGCATATGCAAATGAACGAGTCAGTATATGCAATAGACAGTAACACATTCATAAAAAAGAATATTGAACTGGTTATTTTAGCAATGCAAAGCAGATTTCCTGGCAGTTATGTCTTCCTGACCTGCTTCGTAATTTGTACTGTGACATCAGCTGCCCTCAATTTGCACTGAAAAATGAAACATCAAGGGGCACTGAAGTGATAGATGTTTTGGTACAAATTTAAGATTGGCAAAGTCATGTTGCTTATCATGCCATTTCCTGCTAAAACAGAAAAAAAACAAAAACATTCAGAATTTACCTGCTGTGTCGCAGCAAACATCCACTTAACAACCTAAAACATTGAAACAAATTAAAAACATTTCAGTGAACCCGAAAATTTTGAGCACACGTCCTGCGGGAAAAACTGGAGTGCACTGAAAAATCCAGCTTGTGAATGAACCATTGGCAAACAGCTTTAAAAAAAAAACAAAAAAACCCAAAATACCCCACTTAAGTTCTTCAATAAGCTGGCGGCTGGTACTGCCCGGAATTCTCCTGACTCTGGTCGAAAGGGGACTGCTGGTAGCCTGTGGGCCCAGTGCTGCTGCTGGTGTACGGACCTGATTGGTATTGAGAGTTGTGCTCGTTAGCCGGGTCTCTGTACTCCTGGTCCAGGTCAGTCACGCCTTTGCGGTACTTTCCATAAGCGTAGAAGGACAACAGAGCCTGTTGAGAGAAATTAGTAGATCAGCATAGAGTGCAATTTAATACCCTGAAGGTTTGGCAGGGACAAGACGGTGTACAAATAAGTTTCTAGGCTTTAAATCACTACATAACAATTCCTAGTGGTTTAATTAATTGAATCAACACGACCTGGACCAGAATAAGCAGCACAGTCGGGATGGGATTAGATTAGATTAACCAATGACAATTCATTTTCCGTTTTTGATAAGAATGACACTTGGCATTAACAGTATTTACTGCAAGTCTGTGGGTCTGACTGAAAGTCAACAAGAGGATTAAACAGCTTCCTGCATGAAGCCGACTGTCACACTTGGATGTATACTGCTTCCTCACACACCTCGATTACCCTGCCAATGAGGACAATTTCCCCTCTGGTTGATAAAAATGTGGCAACACCGGTGTTACCGGCACTTTATAAGAAAGTGTCACTCATTCAATTTGTTTAGAGCGCAACCCTGACATTGATCTTCAACCTCAGGTTTCCACTTTCAAACTAAATGAATGCTTAGGAGGTTTGATTGTTGTTATTATTGATGGATTGATATTTCCTTATATTAGAGTTCAAAGTTTTTTACCAAAACAAACAAGCAGAAATTATCAGCTGAACTGCTGCATATTCTTCCACACCAACTAACACTGCACACACCCTGTTACTCTGTTGCACTATTTAACATCTTATGTTTATTCACAAAAGGTTTACTAGGACACACATGCTAAGAAATGCATCAGAAAATATTCGCATAGAAAATATTAATGGACTTGCTCCATATTGCAGAGTATTAAACGCGTGATGCGCTTGCTGTGATATAAAATAAAAAATTCATTTGTTAGTTAGTCAATGACGGTCAGATGAGGCTCACCCAGGTGATGATGGAAAAGAAGGAGAACGATATAACGGCCCGGGGGGCACTCCCAGCATTAGAAGGGTTATCAATAGTTTTGGACCACTGATTGGTCAGGACACAGAAGCAGATGAACCACAAGAACGTCCAAGCCGCTGCAAAAGATTCAAAGCAGAGAAATAAACAGCCAAGATACAGATTAAGTATGATGACAGAATTATTCGACTAAATTCCTTCCTGTTTCAGGGTATTTTTCTGTTATTTTAGTTTGAGGAGTCAACAGTGAAACCTGCTTCTCACCTGAGAAAACCAAATCTCCTAGAACAATGTATTTCCTCTCGTTGGCATTGCTGATCCGTGGGAAGTAGACGTCCAGTACGAGGAAGACAACACAAGCCAAGAAGGCCAGGACTCCGATTCCAACCCCGTAGCTGCAAGCGCTTTCGTTCTTGTTAAAGATGCACAAGTCGCCTTGTTGCGTTGATGGGTTGACATATCCCTCTGAGGTGATTGTTGCAAACACCACGATGGAAAAGATCTGCAAAGAAGGGAAGCAAAAACACTGCCTTACAGGAGCTGGTGAAAACATCTCAGCTATGAAGATGCGCTGTTTCTCTCTGAACTACCCGTCTGTCCAACCCAGACATAAGGACCATATGTATCCTCAGAACTTGTATTGGCCTTTTTGAAAACCAAAAAAAAGATTTAATTGTATACAAATATATTCATATCATAACCACTGTATATTTTATATTTTATTGCTCCTATCACTGCAATATGTAGTTACGTTTGACATTTTAGTGCCAAATTTCCTTCCTGGAAGATGCCAGAGAGACGATAGTTAATGTGACTTTCCTTTAATTATTAATTTCAATGATTTAACCTTACTAGTATTTTGATCTGTCTTATGGTAAAGGAAATTATAGCTGTGATTTTGAGAAGTAATAAACAGATCAAGTGTATCGTCGCTATTCTTATTACATGACAACTTAACGTTTCAACAAATCAATCAACTTCACCTGGGAAGTTAAAACTTAAAACGGGGAAGCAGAACGAATCAATTTCTAGTCTATTTCTGGTATTTTCCAAGTATGAACAACACCCAAAACAAAGACATTTGTTAAACGGCTTCTTCACAGTTTAAAAAAAAAAATCGAATTCGTTAAATTGGCAGTTAGTCACCTGTTAGCTCAGTGACACAGCACTGGGCATGCTAACGTTAGCTTACAATTAGCTTACATGAAATAGCAGGTAGAGACATTTACAGTTGATAAAACAGTTTATTAAAAGATGTCAACTTAAACCATGGATAGTTGCCAACTGTGGCACCTCATTGAGAAAACAAAAGGTGTCACTGGGGATTTTGCATTGACCCCGACAGCCAGCATCTGTTAAGATAAAGTCGGGGATTTGACAGCTAACCGCAGCCGTTGCTAACTTTAACGTTTCCGTAAGTTGGAGTCACTCACCCAGCTCAGGCAGCGCAGGATGGTTTGAGGCTGTTTCAGAAAGTTTACAATATCAAAATCAGCGCCGGCCAACGAGGCCCCGTAAGCACTTTGCATGTTTGCCTCACCAAAAATGCTCGTTAAACAATTTAAAAAATAAACTGCAAAACTCTTCTTGTAAGAGTTTTGATAGTTTCGTTTTGTCAAAAAAGCTTCCTGAAAACTTTTCGAAGCCCGCCCCTTCTCTGATGCGTTCACGAGCTGCTCGTAAACTGCCTTTTGTGTGTTTTTTCACGGAAATACAATTATAAATTGGATTTTTTTTAATCTAAAGTCATTAACGCAAGAGGCTATGGAAACAAAAATATTTATGACGGTAATATGTATTAATATGATTATTTATCACGATTATCATTTTGATTTCACAATTCAAACTTAGTACATAAGTAACATTGGTACAAACCAAACGATAAAAAAATGATATTAGGTCTAAATAAAATAGAAATAGAATACAAAATTATAGTTTACCTAAGACACTATATATTATTTAATTTAATTATCTATTTTCACAAGTTATATTGAGATTTTTGTATTCAAGGCTACTTTGGTCTTATCATCGAGTTTGAAAGTTCCCGGATTCATCATCTCTCTCTTTTTTTCATGGAAATGTGTTAAATGGGTCTTTGTGGCATGTCAGAAATGCTTAACTGATTGTAAGCTCAGTTCGACAGACAATGAAGTGTACCAATTGCAAATCCGACACAGCTGTGTGGAGAGACATACAGGAAGTGTGTGGTGTATATTGACAGTTTTTCATGATTACGGGGCTTCTGTCTTTTTTGTTATTCATTTGCATTACAAAGTTTATTTCAGACACAGCGGAAATCCGATGTCCTAGCATCACTGTGGCAGGGCTTCAAATCCACATGCAGCCCTCTGTTTTACTTGAAGATCATCGAGAAGTGTGACCTTCAATATTAATTTGGTCAAGTTGATTTAGACTGATGAGTAAGTTCTCTTTCTATAGCTCTATTTTCTGTTTAATTTAAGATATGCTCTGCTTGATCTGTCTGCTTGCTATCCTGGAGAATTATGTAGTTCCTTTTCAAAGTCTATCCATCTATCTTTCCTTGTTCACAGTGAAGCTTTGAGACAACTTGCTCATTCGTAATGGAATTGGTAAGTATTCTGATACTTTCAAGGTATGGGAAATAATAACAATAAGGAAGTTATGACATCAAAGTCTCTTCATATAAACACTGTAACAGACGGTGCTGATGTGTAGGGGTTAAAGACTTTTGGAGTCTTGGTTAAGGTTTGCTAATTGGATTTCTGTCCTGCATGGTCCTGGATGAAGGCTAACCAGGCCAGAACTCTTTCCGTCAGCTTGTCAAGGAACCACTCAACAGAGCCTGGAGGTACTCTGCATGAAACCTCGCATATGGAGGCGTTGAGAGAATTCCCAGGTACATTTACACATCTTTTAATGGAAGAAAAGCTTTCTCATCATTTACATAGAGGTGCCAGTATCTACAAATGCAGATGATTTCATTTTGATTCATCCAAAGATTGATGTTAAACTGCAATGATGCATGGGGGGTAAAAAAAAAAGGTAAGATTTTGTGCATTGATAAATGTTTCTTTCAGAGAGCCAGTCAACCTTGGAGATGACAGAGAGAGAGCAGATGAATAGCAACCGATGGTCAGCAGCCAGCCTCAAGGTCCTTTCCTCAAAGCACAGCCGCGCTGTTGGTGAGATTTAAATGTTCCTCATTACATTCAGAAAGAAAAACAGGTGATATAATATTTGCGTCTGTAATACACTTATGCTTAATAATACTTAAGCACGCGAATAAAAACTGTCTGAGTGTTTTATGTTTTTCCCTCACACAGGGCCAAACAGTGCTGCAGCCAATTCCTCTTGTTCTTCTCAGCAACCGCGACAGCAGATTACGTTTTGTGATTCTTCCCACCCCAGCGGACCAATCCAGGAGGAAGACCTCGGTAGTGAAGGTATGAGCGCAAAACTAGGGATTTGTTTGAGGTTAAAGGATAGAACTTAGTACAGGTTCAGCTTAGGTGAAGGGTTGAGGCTAGGAAATTGGTTGTGATGAGTCAGGTTAGGGCAGGGGGTCAGCAACCTTTACTATGAAGAGCCATTTTCCCTCTCCCACGAAATAAAATTCATCTGGAGCTGCAAAACCAATTTTATTCTTAAAATGAAGATTTTTTTTTCAAAGCTACAGGGAGCCACTGCAAAGCAGACCCCTGGGCTAGGGTCATGTGAAAAAGGAATGTCCTATTTAGAATGTGTGTCGTTGTTTCTAAATGTCTGTTTGACAGAAAACGCGAAGGACCAGTTGGTGTCTACCCTGCGGGGCCTCTCAGCCGGTGACTGCATGCGCAAGCTGCGAGCCATGCCACTGAGCCTTGCAGAAAAGATGGAGCTCAGGTAACATCTGACGCTGAAGAGAATAAATCAAACAAAAGTGTTGTAACTTATACTCAAGTGGAATCAGTCGCAATGAACCTGTCTTGGTGTCTCATCCATCAGGCGACTTGCTTTCAGCGATGTAGCTGAAAGTTCGCTCAACACAAACATCCCATGCTGCAGACCTCTCAGTGTGTGTATTTCAAGGGTGAGTCCAAATACTGTTCAACACGATAACTCAGACATAGCTGTTGTACACACGTCTCTCTGTCATGTTCTGCTCCCCTCAGATTCAGCGTCCCTCCCTCTTCGACTGCCTCCCCATCCTCACCTCCCTCCAGTTGTGGCATTCGCCCATGAAGCGCCTGAGCGCACGTTTCGGAACCGGAGTTCTCTCCTACTTCCTGTTCCTCCGAACCCTCCTGCTCTTTAACCTCCTCCTCTTCATCATCAACGGCCTGTTTCTGGTCATCCCTCAAGCCTTCCATCCTCCTCCCCATGACTCTCACCTCGACAGATTTAATTGTGTCGATCTTCTCACAGGCATGGTGAGATGGGGTTGTGTGTGCAGCTTATCCATGTCTATTTTTGTGGCACTATCCTCAAATGAATCTCGCCCCCTTCTGTTATCCCTGGCAGGGTTACCTCTCTCAGAGTGTGATGTTTTACGGCTACTACAGCAACACCATTATCAAAACTTGTCAAGCTGCTAACTCGACCCCTGGCTCCGCTGGTGAATCTTGTGAATCTGTCAGGTCCCAGAAGATGCCGTATGGCATATCCGCCGCCTACTTCTTTACCACTGTCATCGCCTTCTTTACTATCTGCATCATCCTGGTTTACAGGTTGGACAATTTTACATGCATTCAGTTAATTTGAGTCAGTCCGCTCTGTGAGTTGTATGACTTCATTCTCCTCCTGCAGCATGTCAAAGTCCTTTGGGAAAAGTTTTCAAGTCCTCAAGTCTAACGGAAATCTGGCCGTGAAGGTATTCTGCTCATGGGATTTTAAAGTCACCAAGAAGACGTCTGTCAGGCTTCAATCGGAAAAAATCGCCACTCTGCTCAAAGTAGGCAATTCTTTGCATATTATGTTCGACTCCTCTACGTCTTTGTTTGCAAAGAGAACCGTCATTGTGACATTGTGAAGCATTAAAAACAAGTACAGATTATCCATGAATAATTGTGCGAATGCAGAGAGCATTAGATTTACAGATTATGCTCAGTGTCACATGGTCGGTCCCTTTGTCACACTATCTCCCTATCTGCACTGTGGTGTTGACAGAGGAAGTTTCTCATGATGCATGACTATTTGAATCATGCATCTCCACATGCATTAAGCAGAAAGATATTCAGTTTACTGTGGGAACTATTTAAAAGGTTGTAAGATGACAGAGGCTGCTTTTCCAACAGGAGTTGCTGTCTGAGATGATGAGTGGAGAAGATGAAAAGACCTGCATGCAGCGTCTTCGCCTTCTCACGGTGCATCTGCTGACATGGTTTGCGTGTCTGGCCAGTATCTTCCTGGGCGTTCTGTCTGTCCACCATCTGTCAGAGGTTAGAGAGCAACACCTACTGTGCAACCAGACATGAGAGATTTCATGCACATTTGAGCAGCTATTTTCATTTTCTGTCAAAACTACCACAGAAGTTACTGATTAAGGAAAGAAACCTCCAGCTGCAGTTTACTTCTCCTTTTTATTTCCTTACAGAAGTTTCATACACTTTTTTTTATCTGCTGTTCTGAGAATCTGATCAACATACAGGAGGATGCCTTTGTTAATTCAGTGGTTACAGTTGTTGGCAGAGGCAGCCTGGGTCCTGCTATGACTGGTCTCCCTGTCACAGTATGAGATTAACCGTAAACATGACGAATGTATCAGTGGAACCAATTGTATGTTTTTAAAAAAAACACATGTCCTGTGCTGTTCGTCACAGTCTTGTGCCAACACGTTTTTCCCCTTCAAATAATATTACAAAAAGTGCAGGGTTGCCACAGTCGACATCAAAACAGAATGAAATGTCCTGTAATTACCACTTGTGCCAGCAGAGGGCTCTGCTGCTCAGTAAAAGCTGTTTTGTTGCTTCAAAATCTGCAGATGAACCAAAAACATGAATGATTTTGCATCCCGGCATTTATTACACTGCAATTCTGTGGAATAAAGTACATTCAATAACAGTCAACTTAATTTTTTGTTTCATACACAGGCCGCCATCGATAACGTGTCTTTCAAAGAAAGAGACCTGCTTCTCCTGTCTGCAGTAGTGTCGGGAGTTAACCTGTTACTCCCCGGACTCTTCAACCTGTGTGCTTGGATAGAGGAACATCACTCACCCAGTGTTTGTGTCTGTGTATCCGTCTTCAGGTGAGGAGTAGAACTACAAGAGATAGTGTTATTCCTTAACAGAGAATAATAGTAGTTCATGTATCATTAATAATCTCAGACCAGCAATTCAGACATAATGAATATCAGCCTTCAAACATCCACATGAAGTAACAAGAAAAGAGCTGTCGAATTGTGAAGCGCATTCTTTTCCAGAAAAAGTTTAATTACGCTTTTATCTTTTGAATCTCAACTGTTTGCCCTAAATGGAAAATATCCTCATGGTTCTCTCAGGAACACGCTGTTGAAAGTCGGTATTCTTGGAGTGCTGTGTTTCCGGTGGCTCGGCAGAATTGCAGCGGAACCAGGAAGTCTTGGCCTACAGGTGACGAGCATCCACATGTTTTTTTATTTATATAAAATAATACGTTGAGGACGCCATGCGACAGGATGTTTTGCCTGTGATGTCATTTTCCTCTCTGTAATCTAACCTTAAATCCCCTCTTTGCTGATGCTTACTACATTAATGTTGTCTCGGTTGGCCCCAGTGTTGGGAGAGCTTTGTGGGACAAGAGCTGTATCGCTTGCTCCTGGTGGACTTCATCTTTACAGTGCTTCACATGTTTTTGGGGGAGTTCTTATGGAGGCAAGTTGGCGCTTTAAAGACAAATAATGATACAACTGTTGATAAAACTGTACCCAGGCTGAATCTGTCATGTTTCATCCAGGCTGTTTTCCAAGCGGGTGTTGAAAAGGAACAGGAAGCCGGTGTTTGACATCGCTCGTCATGTGCTGGAGCTCATATATGGGCAAACCCTTACTTGGTAAGATATCACAGCACATGTTTGACTTCCCTGTGTAAGTAATTGAAAATGTATTGGTGCTCTCTCCCTCCCAGGATCGGGGTCCTGTTTGCTCCATTGCTCCCTGCAGTCCAGATCATAAAACTATTCGTGCTCTTCTACATGAGAAAGGTCGGTACAGTGAGCTCCTACCTCATCTAGTGTTTCTGTATCGCATGACACTCAGGATTATTTCTCTTGTTTCTCCCTCAGAGCAGTTTATTGCTCAACTGTCAGGCCTCCAGAAAGCCGTGGAGGGCCAGTCGAATGACGACGCTGTTCATCTCTCTGTTGTGCTTCCCTTCATTTCTCGGTGCCACCGTGTCTGTTGTGTATACATTTTGGACGTGAGTGCAACGAACACCGTCCCCTCTCTCACTGGTGCTGACGCTCGAAAGCAGTTTCTGGCATATTTTAGATTCCATAAGGGAGTCTTAAAGTCTAAAAACAGACTTTGAATGACTGTCTGTTTCACACTGGGTTAATTGCATATTCTTAATGCGAAGGGGGTCAGAGATCCACAGAAAGAAGTCTCCAACAAAAAAACTAGGCCTACTGTTCTGCTTAGTTTGCAGTGTTTGTGCTAAGGTAAGCTGAAAGGCTGTTAACACCATGTCTTCTAACTATCATGTGTCGCCCACAGGATTAAACCTTCATCTGCGTGCGGCCCTTTCAGAAATCTTACCACCATGTCTCAGTCAGGGAAGCTGTGGTTCAAGGAGCTAGAGAACGCTCAACCGTCCCTTTCGTGGCTCAACTGGACTTACAGATATCTGGTGGAGAGCCCACTGCCCTTGTTCCTCGCCAGTGGAGTTTTTCTGTGAGTTCAAACAGGAACAATGTGTTGAGGGGATCTGCAGTTTTCTCAATCACTTATTGTAAATTTGAAAAAAACGAGGCAGGGAGTTTATTCTCATCCTCTCATTCTCCCGATATTCTCATCATAGGGAGATTAAAGAGGCACCATGAGATCGACCCCTCATCCTTTTTATTTTTCAGGACGGTGACATACATTCAGGCTCAAGTTGTTGATGGCCAAAGGAGAATCATCAGTATGTTGGAGAGGCAAATTGAAAATGTATGTAAAATCAAGACTTCTAAAAAACATTATATATGCTGTATATACAGAATGTAGTTATGCATCTTTTTTTTCTTGTATACAGGAGGGCAAGGACAAACAATTCCTCATCAGCAAATTGAAAGTTCTTTCAGAATAAAATGCTTTCCCCTCTTAGCTAAGGTGAGAAGCTCTTTATATCCTTGTCGTGTTTTATCAAATGAAAATACATTTTTTGTGAGCGATGTCTTCTGCATAAAGTTTTTTTGTTTTCTTCCTCTTTGGACTGACCAGCATTCAGGAGATACTGAAGAAATGGCTGGACATTATCAAGTTAATGGGACATTTCTTAACATTGATATTATGACAACTGTGATCGTCAACATCATGAGGACCAAAAACATTTATTGCTGCATGAAGCTCGTTTGTATGACTGGATGTATATGTGCTGTGATTTTCTGTATTCCCCTGAAACTCCAAATGTTAAATAAGAATCGTGAATGTGCTGTATTAAAAGACAAAACACGTGTGTATGAATGTATGTGCTCAGTGTATGTGTATGTGCTCAGAATAGTCGACAATCTCTTAACAGTATAGCCCAGCTTCTAGTGAATGTTAACGGATGCCGAAGTAAGGTGAGTGATCGTCCAGCCTCGAAAACTTCCTGTCAACCCCACGAGGAAAAAAGTAGGAGGAGATTGTCTTGTTGTGACATATTCAGTGCGTCAGTACGTCTGACGTCACAGATCTATGTCCAATCCCTACGCAGAGCGCCAAGTTTTTCCTCTTTCGTAGTGTCAACATGGCGGAGAAAGACGCAGAAATTGGATTTAAGAAGGTATGAGCAAACGTGTGTTTTTGTTTGGACTCTGTTTGGTTTTCCTCGTCCTTACATACTAACATATTTCACTTATGGTTTATTAAACTGCAGGCCGCTCGCTTTCGTTCTCGCCTATTCTGGTAACAATGACAGAGTGTAAAACTTTGCATATTAAGATACGATTTATTGGATGAAGGATAGTAAGATGTACGCCGAATGGAAAGTGGGTTTATAATGGTTCAAAAGCACTCTAAGGTTTATATGTACGGGACAAGTTCCGGCGCTGATAAACTAAAAGGCAGTGAATTGACGATTTTTAGGATTTAGTTTGGTAACTATGCGGAAGTCATAGACGAGAGCGTATTAGCGTCGATTATCAGAAGATGTAATTGGATCACGTCCCGTATGAAGAGGACTTTTTAAGCTATATGTTAGATTATATTTGCTGTTAACGCAGATTCATCACATTTGGTTATGTTTTTGGTACATTCTTTATAATGAACTTTATCCCCACACACTCACAGGAGACAGTGAGCCAACTCATATCAAGCTTCTTCAAGGAGGACAAAACCAGACGTGAGTTGGCGAACATTCTCTTTGTAAAATTAACAGAAGCTGTTGGGATGCTGCAGCTGAACTCGACTCCTTGTGTTGCAGTGAGTGGGGATGCTACGCTGCTCATGGCAGAGATGCTGAAGATATTCGTCCAAGGTAAGTAGAGTGATTCGTTTGATTTTCCATTAACGAATAACTTAATCTTAATGTGTTATCTCATTTGCAGAAGCAGTCGTGCGATCACAGAAACAAGCTGAATCTGAGGACTGTGACCAAGTAGACATCGAACACTTTGAAAAGATCCTACCTCAGCTGGTGGGTGTGTGTGTGTAGCTCAACATGTCTACAATCAGAATCTAATTGATTGTTCAAATTATCTCTTGCATGATCTGGTGTCACGAGTAGTCTGTATTACTAATGACCCCGGAGCAGCAACATCCTTTCAGATTTACAACCTTGCCAGTTATCTGATTATCTTCCTTTATTATTTCACCTGCATTGACAAATCAAAAGTACAAATACAAGGATCACAGTAATGATATACCTGAGCTTCGCAACGTATTTGAACTAATTTCTTACTATTGTAAAGATGATCTAGTATTTTGATAATCATTCTATAACCTACAATGTCATTCTGGTCTTGGTTAATGCGGCCGTCTACTCGGCTAAGCTGAAGACATAAGAAGCAAATGAGACGCTCAATAAATGTTCCGTGTGCATCATTAAGTCCCCAAAGGTTTTATCCAACACCTCACTGTCTTTCATCTTGTCTCCTCCACAGCTGCTGGACTTCTAAGCACACTATTGCCACAAGATGGAGCCAGAGTGCTGCTTGCATGTTCCTACTTCAACCCAACAACTTTATTGTTTACAACAACAACGTTTGTTCCTTTCTTTCTTCTATTGTGTATGACTGCAATTTTTGGCACCCAAATCAAATTTTCCCACTGTGTCTATTTGAGTTGTGTTATTTTTTCGAGGAGAAAGCAGCCTCCATGCCACCACCACCACCAATAAGGCCCACCTGTGCTCCTCTGTGCAACAACAGGTGCTTCCAGCATGCTCCACGGCGCCCTTCATCAAAGCCTCCTGGAGCAGTTGGAAGCAATTAGAGTAATAAGGGGAGCAGCCAGTCCCTTAGATGATGACAAGTGCCAGGAAAAAAAGAAGTACCCCCTCCGGCCACTTTGAAGTTCCCTTTTGCTGTCCTGCGATGTTTAGTTAGAGGTGGAGGGAAGGGCAAAGGGGAGCTCTGGCACAGGAGGAAAGTTGAATGGGAGTGTGTGTGTGCACAAATGTGTGCGTGCGTTAGCCAAACAGGGCCCAGGGACCACACGCATAGATATTCTGTTTGAAAGGAAACATAACAAAACACATTGGAACATGGTCCAAGAGGAGCAGGGTGTAATTCTGAAGGTAAATAAACAAAAGAGGCGAGTAGCAGAGGTGCCCTTTCTCCTTTCATCACAGCAGTGGGGGAAGCTGGGACTGCAAGGGAGTGGGTAATGTCGGGTTTCCTAACCCAAGTGTCTCTAATGGTTTTCCACCAGTGGTGTATTTGACCAACATGTCTTCATTATGAGTCAGCATCGCTGTACAACACCTCACACTATTTATTTGTGTGGCTCTCGTGTGACTCACTGCACTGACAAACACCGCTCAGATACATCTGGAAGCAACTTGGGGTAAAGTCAAGAGTCCAGGCTCTGATAAGTGCTCAAGGACACCACCTGGAATTCGACCCAGCACCTTTTTATAGTAGGGCTGGGTTTGTGTTTCCCAGGAGCAACTACCCCAGCAGGCCTTCAGCAGAAGATGTGTTTAATTCAATGATGCCAAGAGGGCCAAATTCAGATATTCTTTTGTTATGTAAGAAAAATAATGACTTTGCTTCATGATTAAAAGCCCTGTAGGCTGCAGAACTGAACACTAAGACAACCTGCAAGTTGTGCTGAAAACGGACGTAGAGTGAAGTGATCCTGTTGGAAGTTTAATACAATATAGTGTTATTATTTTAACGTGACCTTGAGAGATACATCTGTAAAAAGGTGCGTTTGTATTCACCCAGATTCAAAGTGAAGTGAATCTTTTCCAACTGTCAATTCTTGCAGATGTTAATAAAAAAAACGTTTCACTTGGATCTCTTTGAGTTCTCTTTCTACGATGTGGGTTGGTGGAACGTCTCTGCACTGATGAAGTAGTGCACTACTGTACAACTTTTCCCCTTATGCATCTTAGTGGAACAAATTACTTCTGAAGGCAGTATTATTAAACATACGAAAGCAGTTAGGACAAGAATGGGGAGGGGCGTTGAAGAGTAATGAGTTAAAGCTTTTCTTGATCATACATTAAAGGCGGGGAGTGTCGACAGCGAGTCCAGACGCTTTGGAGAAGCTCCGAAGTGAGAAGCTTTTCCTGGGAGACAGAGACTGATCTGTCTCCAGTCGTCTGTCTGGTCTTTGGACACTGAACACTGCACATGGAATAAGGCCTTCATCATAGCTCGCATTGTAACCAGCAATATTGATACTGATTCTTTAGCTTTTCTTGTGTGAATTTGATTTAATCACAATATATATGTGAATATATATGTGAATAAAATTATATATTGTCCATTTGTGAGACCTGGGATAGCCTTCTATAGCAAGTGATCACAACACTGACAAGAACAATTATTTCCCTGAATGCTGGTTTCTGAGACGTCTGAAAAACAACCAGACGTGCAAAATATTAGGTTATAAACTACATTTTAAAGGCTTACACAATTTTACCAATCAGGTTTGCACGAACTTTACATTGCTTGACTTTGTACTTGCAAAAACATTCAGTTGTTTGTATGAAAGAGAAATATGATTTACCATCATGCAAGATAAAGTACAAAAAAGTCCACAGAGAAGCTGCAGGTGTCATGAGCGCCATCTTCCCCTCATCATTTCAATTACACACGTTTGTGGGTGCTGATATGAAATGCGATGGTGTGCGTCTGTTGTCGAACGCTTGTGGGCATGCAAGTGCTTGATCTGGGGCTGCGATGCATTAGTGCTCAGGAGACGAGAGGCCCTTGTGGCCCCCCTCGTGGGCACGGAGCTGTCTAACCATGAAGGAATGCTGCAGGGGACACGGAGCAAGCGCATTCCTCTTAGATGCTACACACGCAACACATGAAACGTTACCAACACAGGCGCATGGGGAAAGATTGCGTGTGTGGAGAGAATGCAAATATAGACGCAGCATCCCTGTTGACTGTGTACTGCTGTGACATGCGGGTTTCCTGGAGGCCCCAGGCCCCTCTGAGGGCCTGGGGTCCTCAGGCTAAGCTTTGTTAAGGAGCCACGGGGCCCATGCCGGGGATGATTAGAACATACCTGGCAGTTTGAGCTACTTGGGCGCTCTGCTGGGATCACCCCTAAATGGTTGTGGCGCTTGGCTGTTAGTCGGAGGCTGGAGATGGTCTGCTGCTGTGCTCGGTGTATCGGCCGGGGCTTTGGTAGCTATAGGGGGCGGAAAGGATTCTTCCGGAACCAGTGAGGTGGATGATAAGGTCAAAGACCTTGGCATGCAGCTGAAGAGGGACAAGGCAGCAAGAGAGATGTACAATTAGGCCTGGAGCTGCGTTATTTCTGGAGCCCTGTACCACTACCTTCCTCTTCCACTCCAGGTCTCGTCCACGCTCTGCCTCCTCCTCCCACCTCTGTGTGGTGGCCTACATGTTCAGGGCCTGAGCAATAACAACAGAGTAATCCCCTTACATAACACCGCACAAACCCAACGAAACGGGACAGTTTAATTAATTTTGGGAGGGTCTAAAAATAAAGAGGCAGTTGGGCCGAGGTGACGTCAAACGGAGTGTGTTTCAAACGAGCCCCTGAAACCCAACCGGACTGGAGGTCAGCGGAGCACTCTATTTTTAGGTCCCATCAAAAGCCGCGATATAAAAATACCGCAGCACTGACCCTCACAAGATCCGTCAGTCATGCTTAGAGAGGCTGTGAACCTGAAGGTCACACACTCGGTAGGATGAAAGGGCCGATGTTTGATGATATTTGAAAAGGAGCAAGTAATGACCGAAATCTTTTTAGCTGCAGGCAGGTGACACAGTGTGAAGTTGCCCTTTGTGAGACTTGTTAAGGGACTTCATCAGCGGACATTTGAAGCCCTCGGTGGTTGGGCTAATATTCACTGCAATCACACCGAACATATTGGGGACATGATTTATATTCATTTCCACTTTGAACACTGAAGTAGGATCGGATCATTGGACTGATCAGATTATACTTCAATGCACTAGATTCTCCAGGACAGACGTAAGTAAGAACAGCTATCAGTTAAGTTCA
Organism: Macroramphosus scolopax; assembly: GCA_901007825.1. NCBI lineage: Eukaryota > Metazoa > Chordata > Actinopteri > Syngnathiformes > Centriscidae > Macroramphosus > Macroramphosus scolopax. The sequence goes on from CAAKHC010013194.1 coordinate 32,665, forward strand.
TGTTCCAGTTTTTGTATCGGGTCAAACAAGCCTGTCTGAAGTTCCCTTCACAAGTCTAGAGACCAACATGTTGACTGTCTGTCCTCACAGTGGTCTGGGGCACCGGAACTCTAAATTAGCCCCGGTGAGTCAACAGGACAGCTTTCATGTAGACAAGGGCTCATGTCAGATTGCAGGAGAGGTCAGGATGTAGGGGTCAGAGGTCAGGATGCAGTGTTGGTCCTTGTCTTTAACAGCTTCCTGTCTGGTGTGTTGTGCAAACTTGAATGGTAATCCCTAGTGTTACAGGTTCAAAGAGATGGCCTCACCCTCCAGTACAGGTATGGGTCAAGTCATTCCACATAGACTTGGTCAAAAGGCTGCAATTATTACTGAGGGATAAGGACATTTAAATATCATCTTTTATTCACACACATTTTCATAATTTGTTATTAAGCATGGCAATGTCAGTCAGAAATGCACAGAACCAAAATACAGTATAAACACAGCACTTACATTTCTGAATGTTTTACATACTTATTAACATTTTTAGCCTAACTAATGCAGGTACAGGAAATCCACAATATGCAACAACATGAAACATGTGGACATTCACCAAAAAATGTCCACCAGAATTCCAGTAATAGACAATGAGAGACAGAGCGGGTCGATGTTCAAAGCCTTTGCATATCGCAATGCAGAGCATCTTCACACAGAATGAATGAGATCGATTGAGTGTTGTGGAATGTTGTCTCATTCCTCCACAAGAGCTGTGCGGAGTTCACACCTATTTAGGGACAGAAACACACTATCAAACTTGACGGCCCAGAACGTCTCACAGATGCTCATAAGGGGACGCGTTTGTTGGATAGCGAGGCCCCCTGGAGAACAGGGTTGTTTTCAGCTTCCAGAAACTGTCTCTCTTGCTATAAAAGTGACATAAGGCACAACAATGGGACGCAGAACCTCACGAGAACCGTGGCACTCACGGTTCAAAGATGAAGAATCCCACTGACCGGTTCCTCTAGCGCCACCTTGAGGTTATTTTGTTGTTTTTAAGTGAAACTATTGAACCGTTTGCGATGAAAAGTCACCCTCAGGTACACATACAGTATATTACAAAGCTGATCCAGTGGATATAGCAATGTGATACAGGAGGACAGTACACAACATTATCAGTCCAGGTAGCCTTCAAGTCCTTTAATCCAGAAGAATCAGCTAGAAATATGTCCAACCTGCACCGGCTAAGTTCACTAAGACAATTTATTGGACAGGGATTTACTTTGAACAAATACGAGCAACTTTTAAAATATCAACGTCTGCCCTTTAACATTTATTTAAACTTTGACTAGAATGTTTCTCTTCAAAAAATACATAATGACGATTGCGCCAACGCTCCCGCTCGCTTCCAGACTTTGAAGGTGCACCTGTTTCTCCACATGTGTCGTACAGTCCGAGAGAAAAAAGCGCTGGAGGGAAGGTGAAACTCCGGGGTCAATGGGAGGCGCAGCGGGGTTGCTCCACTGTGAGGTGTCTCTTTTTCCCTTTGAGAACAAGAGAAATGGAAGAAGCAAATCAAGCTTCTTGATTCTCTGGCGTGGAAAAGGGGCGACCAGGGGAGCAGGTTTACCAACCTCTTGACATCAGACTGGAAATAAACCAGAGCTGGTGGAAACAAGCTGGCTTAGAGAAGAACAGCTTCACATCCCACAAGTGGATATCAGAAGATCTATGATCACTGAGAATGAACATGTGGTCTGCAATACGTCTGCAAATGACGTGTATTGATTTGCGATCATTTCTAGTAATTATATTAGAATGCCGAAGAACATGATTGACCTCAGAAGGCACGTACACTGACTGGTTCGACCTTCATCTGACGGAGAGGAGGAGGTACTGTTAGTTTCCAGACATAAAACATGAACTCTTTCCAAAAACAGCAGAGGAGCAGGTCGACTCACAATGAGCTGTAATTTAAAAAAGGCCTCTCCTGGAAAAACAACAATAAATTTCGAAAGGCTTTTCAAAGGAGCCGCTGGTGCTCGTACTTTCCCGTACGTAAAACAAAAAGCGCTGGCATGTTCTTAAAACCGTTCAATCGCTCAACCTGCGATGAAACAAAAATGAAACAGCACGCAGACACAGAGAGTGATGTCTCAGCAAGGAAAAGGTCCAGCACACAGGCTGCTGTAGTGTCGACTAAAGTACTGTTGGCAAAACAGTTCCTCTCCTCTATCTTCCTCCTTTGGCTGCCTCTCTATATAAAAGTTTTTCAGTTTGCCGTAATGTAGCGATATATTATCCCACAATTCTTTTTTATTTCACCGTGTTCTTGTAGCACTCTTGTAATAGATAATGTAAGAAAAGCAGAATGACCAATGGGCTGGAAACAAGACTCGTGCATTGATCCACTCCGGACTGACAAGCTCCAGGACGCACATCAGTAGCAGAGCAATATCCTGCATCCTGATTCTGTCGAGGGGGGAACAGCCGTGACATGTATGAGCACCCAAAGAGAAAAGACCAGGTGTCCTCCGGCCTGCTTCCATTTCCCCCCACCCAGCACTGATCCTCCTAACTAATAGCACCGGGGAGTTTCCACCCCTGGCACAGGAACCTGGATCACTGAGCTGCGGAGATGTGTGGGAGGGACGACTGTGTTGACTTACAATTGCTCCCTGACAGAAGAATTAACAAACACTGGCATTTCAGCATGCACAACAGGATGTAAGGTATTTCAGAATAACAATATTGCATTGATCCAACCACACTGCTCCCTGAACATTTAATTAAAACTGAAATAAATGCATAGCAGTGGTAGGACCGACAATTCAATTAGATCCAGTGAGCGACTGGGTTGATTTACTCCGTTGGAATAATGCATTCACAACAAAAGAAAGCTTTCGACAAAGACGCGGTTAATAAAAGGAAATATATCAACTAACCAAGAAACCGCTGTGATAGAAAGGATCCATGTACGACCCATGTTTAACTCATTACAGGGTGCTGCCATTCCCCAGCTTTAAATACTTCATTTAATCAACTCAGGGAACAATAAAAAGCAACATTTCCGCACGTTTAAGAACTAAATGTCTGGCATTGATACTTTCTAAATGATTAATGGAGAATTAAATGTAACAGGGTGATCTTGCAAAACTCGCCGGAATCGCTTCATTAAGCATCCTGTCGCTGTCTTTTGTTTTTTGTTGCACCGTGGTTTGAGTGAGGAATGTAATTTCACCCCTATGTATGTCTTGACATTTATAGGTGTGACAAATAAAGAACCTTTGACCTTTGACCTTTGATTAAGCGTCAAAAAATGTTTTGTATGTTGCGTTCAGGGACAGGCGAATCTTACAGTGTAAAAAGTAGGATTTTCCTAAACTGCAGGTAAAGTTTCATCCCGCTGAGGTCATGGGAAACGTTTCATAATCTGGTATCCTACGGTGTTGAATTGCTGACCCAGGTGGAGAGAGGACGGAACACGCACCGTGCTTTCGTAGGTTATGAAACCTCGTATTTGCTGACAGCAGATCTGTCTCCTTCCTTCACTTTCCTCAGTTGAAGAAATATTGTCACAGTATGAAAAAAGGAAGGTCAGATGCTCGGCAGCAATGTACAAACACAGCCATCGGAGCAGCTTTAGGGGAAGTGGAGCTTGTTCATCTACAGCTGAGTAAACTACTTAAGTCCATCTTATACAGCCACAGACATGATTTTTTTTGAAATAGAAAAAAACCTCAAAATGTGGTAATGATAGAGATGGACAAACATAGCCGTGTGTGATTGCCAGACTTCCCTTTGTTATTTCACTTTGTGTTTGAAGTCTTGAGAGAGGCAGGGGGGGAAACTTTGGCATACGTGTTTTTAATTTCTGCACCTTCTCCGAATCAAGAAACTCGGTGATAAAATCTGCCGGGAAGGATTCACAGAAGGGTTCGCTCTCACAACACGCTGTACGGCTACCTAATACTGCGCAGACAGCCTGGACCTTGTCTTTCCCTGGAATCTAGCGTCGTCCTCTCCGAGCAGCTGTATCAAACCTGTCCGCAACATGATCAGCTGTAGGTCTGTTTCCTGTGCTGCCTATAAATACGGCTTAATCACTCTCCAATGGAACAGATGTTCCCGTCGCGTCCCTCCACCTCGCCGGAACGCCGTCGCTGGTTCACACACTGTTTACACAGTTTCCATTCATCTGTGATATGGCCATCCCCGGTTGGATCCATTCGCCAGCCAGAGTTCGGTTGTTTACACGGCGGAGCATGTGGGAGCCATGCTCTTTACCCTCTCTCCTTGTGTCGTGACTGCACACAAGCAAATAAACAAGACGTGGAGATGTATGTCCGTGATTAATCCATAGAGGAGCACGCCTGGCAGGTACTGGATCTAAACACACTCTGATGACTGTATATATAGGGTGAGTTAAACATGTGACACGGGAACGCCGCGCTTTGATCGGATAATTATGGTCGAGAAACAACCCGGCGATGAAACCGCTTTGAGCATTTCAACCACAATTACCTGATTTTTCCACCTTGCGTGCAGCAGAACTGCCCGTGACATGAATGTCGAAACATCCGGCAGGTGAAGCTCTTTGTTGTAAGGCAGCAGAATCCCAAACAATTCTCTGATTAAAATCCGGCATTTCACAACTAAAAAAAAAAAATAACAGCGTCAAGAGTTTCATGCTTTGCACATTAAACATCTGAATGAAGGTTAGACGGGGTGACCTCGCTTATACGATCTGTATCTACCCTCCAATTGCAAAGAAAAACTTTCAATTACCGTTTAGCTGTCATTCTATCTTTGTGCTCCTCAAAGGCATTAGTACCTGCACCTTGGTGATGCCTTTAATTGCCATTTAGCATTAAGCCGGCTGAACAATAAAGCTCAGGCTGAGGGGATGTTGTCAGGTTTAATGAGGCCCTCGGTGAAAGAGGGCTGCTGTGTCGGCACCACCAAAGGCTGCTCCTTGAATTCACCTCCAGTGGACCAAAGTGGTCCTGCGGGGATTTGATGGGCTGAAGGAGCACAAACTGTCTCTCCCCCACTGTGGGAGTGTGAAGGGGGCTGCAGTGGCATCAGAAGCCCTTGCTGTGCTTGGCTAGGCGGGCAGAAAGTAGGAAAGGTTTGCAAACCACAGAGCAAGGTGCCACAGAGCGGTGTGGCATCGCAACACCGGTCCCGGTAGCAGCTGGGGGTCTTTCACATCACCTGACGGCAAAGGGATAAAATGGAATGAGAATATACAGTTAAAGCAGATCCCAAATAGATGTTACGGAGACAATGACGTGTAACACAAAAGGGGGACGGAGCCCGAAAGGAAAAGTAATGACAACTGTGAACCCCTGGCCCATATTTAAGAGGGCTACATGGTTCACAGTCTCACACGGAGTCCTCCGCCTCCAAACCCCATTCCACTTACTTTGATTCTTTATTCATCCCTTTCTACTTATTTGCCCCCCCACCCCAACCCCCGTCACCCCGTCCTTAAGTCCAGCTGATGGAAGCTCTTTTGTCCACCGGCACCCAGGCAACAACATCAAAGGGCCGCCGGGTGTAAATGCAAAACAAAACTAAAAAAATAAAAGTCCCGGAGGGGACGGGAGATATTCACAACAGCACCCCCGGGAGAGAAGAAGAAGAGGAGCCGCCGTGTACAGGAGGAAATAAACAGAGAGAAAGTAAGAAAGAAAGAAAAGCCCTCGTTTGTCGGACATTCGTCATCATTTACCGAACGCACAAAGGTGGGTTGGGTCACTCTGGGTTTAATGACAACAATAAACAAATGAAAAAAAACGACATTCGACTTTGTATGAGACCATTATGGAGCTTTCTTTGTGCCGGATCATCAAAGCCCATTAGGGGACAGTGAAAGCCTCCCATTCGCCTGCTCATGACCACTTCCTCATTCAGTGACAGCTGAATTGGAGGCTTGATGGATTGTTGCGCGAGACAATGTCATGCCGTCGGACTGAATGCTTTACTTTGATCTCACTGGACGCCCTTGAAACTCCGACAGGGAGCCGATGTGTGTTAACAGCCATTCTGGTTATTCTAGCTCTATCCTCCACCTACCGCTCTGCCAGTCAACGCTCCGAGGGGAAGGGGACAGGGGGAGGGAGGGGGGGCAAGGGGAGATAAAAGCCTTTCATCTCCGCCCCATATGGGAGTCCTGTAGAATCGGGCTCGGCGTGGCGGCATGCCTTGACTCGTACCCACAAAGTACCCAGCAGTGACACGCCGACTCCAGAGGCTGGCACCAGGTCTCCAGCCAGCGCCGAGCAAACCCTCTATTCAGCAAACGGAGGCAGCAGAACTACATCGGGCTCGCAGCTTATAATTAAAAGTCCTCAGCCTCAAAGAGCAGAGCATCTCCATCGTAATGGTAGGCTTCCATCTGAGGCATCGATTTAATACTTACTCTGCGTCCCATCAGATAGTGATGTGGACAGGGGAGGAAGAGAGACATTAGGACTACAAAGACCATATGTGTCCCATCCTGGATTAGAGGTTCCCTCTTCCCTCAGTAGCGTAATTGCTGGATTGACTGGATCAAAATCACTTCATTGAGATCACGTCTTCCTCTTGTCTCGCTGCGCCGTTCCACAATAACTCACCGAAGGCGACGGCAGACGAGAGTCCAGAGGTTGCAGAGCGAGGATGAATGTAGCTCGTGTTTAGAGAGCATGTTGTGTGATTAAGGGGAAGCCCACATCAAACATTGCGGCTTCGGAAAACCCACGAGTTGAAAAAACAGAATGTTTCTTCTGTGCAGAGCAGCGCGGACTGGAAACGCTGTTGTTGTGAAGACGGACCGGCTCGGAACGAACCCTTCCCGTCCTCCTGAGACAAACAGGGGGAATAAGAGACATCACAGATATGCAAGTGACTCCAGTGTAATTAAGGAAGCAGGGACGGTGCAGAAAATAAACAGATCCTCAACATTTCTAACCAACATGCAGGTACTTGTGAGTTCTGACACACATCGGAGGGAAAATCATGAATGAAAAGGACGGCCAACGCTGAGAAAATGTCTCTGGACGGAGGAGCAGCAATGTTGTGGCCACATGTGTGAGCTTGTTTACTTACGCTCGGCTTTTAACTGAAGGAATCTCTTGATTTAAACCACAAGAGAACAGACTAAATTATTAGCATATTACCGCACTGCACACACTCTCCCCTTTGATTGGGAGAAAGTGTGCATGTGCCGACCGACATCAAGAGGCGTCCTGGTAGATGAACGCACAGTAGATGCGAGCTCGCTCTCTCCTGCTGTGTCGTACGTTACGGAGACGCACACACACACTCGGGCCTGTGCGATCTCTTAGGTAGAGACGGGGGAAGGTTTATTTCCAAAAAACTCTAATCATGGAAATCTCCTCTTTAAACAATAAACTTTCGACTTAATTTCATGTCCCTCCTCGCCAGGACCACATCAAACAAATGCTAAGGTCAACAAGGGTCAGTGAAAGGATTTGGATAATGATGAGGCTCAAAGAAAAAGATTGAGGGTGGTGAAAGAGAGATGGGAAAACAAGGGTGGGGGGGAGCTGATGGGAACAGAAGAAAGGATGGGCTGGTGGAGAGAGAGAAGGTGCAAAGGCTAGGTCTTATAACGACAGACCCCCTGATTACATTGTTGCATAAATAAACAGGCCCTCTGCAGGCTCCCTGGAGTCCAGCTGCGGTGCAGGAGAGGAAAGCTTTCATTTCAGAGGGCTGAGGTCGAGCCAGGCGAGTGATGGGACGGGGCCCGGCTGTCTACCCACACCGATCCCTCACATCTCCATCATCAAGCTGATGAACAGGCGAAAGGAGGGCAAACACCTCATTCGAGAAGCTTGATGATTACGAGCCATTTCCTGCACTTACAGACGGCCTAGAAACACAGTCAGCGTGTGCGTTGATACCTTTTAATCTCGGAGAGCTTCGGAGATGATCAGTTTAGAGAAGAAAAGGGGCATTTGTGAAATTTGATGTTGACGAGGGGCCATCTGCACGGGGTTAGATAAGTGTTAGAGGAAAGAGACAAGGCTCAGATGCCCTCGAGCCACATCTGTAATCGTCTTTCCTTCACCTCCGACCATTATGGAGTCCTGGATCTCTCCTCTCAGTGTCCTGCAGCTATCAGGGCCCACATCAAGGCATGCCCCTGCCAAATGTATGCCCCCCATTAAGGGGCCATCATCAGATAAACAAGATAAACAAGTCCAATTCCTGGCAGGGCTGATCAAAGGACCCAATGTTAACCCCATGGCCAATTTCAAGTAGACAGAAATCAAACGCAGATGGGGTCACAGGGAATTGGAAGGAAGCTTATCCATTGTCCCTTTATGGGCACCGAGAGCAAAAGGGACAGTGCTGAGGGTGAAAACAATCCCGCAGGAATTGCACCCTCTGTAAAAAAAACAAAATTCCTGCATGACTTATCACGGACACAATGTGCACCAGTTAAACACCACGTATCAGAGGTTGAAATTAGTGGTGTCCCGACATACCGATGCCGGTAGAAAATAATTTGGGATGCTCCTAGGCCACGGCTGTGGGAGGATCCAGACTTTGGTTCAGCAAAGTCTGGAGCAAAGATTGTTTGCCATATCACTTGGCATTCCTCGCGTTAGAGGTACATAATCGGCACATTGAGTCGTTTAGTTTCGTCGTGCTTCACAATCAACGGACCGGCGGTGAGATCGATTCGTCTTCAAGTCCTGCAAAGTCGTACTGACACACTCCTCCACTCCCGTACATCCATTCATCCGTCCACTTCCTACACAGCTTCTGCTCCGTCAGTCCATTCACGGAGGGGAGAAGAAGAACACAAAATGTACTATTGTAACTTGTAAGTCGATCAAATGATCATCCCAGTGTAAACAAACAGCCCCCGACGGGACCACCTACAGAGAGTAGAGAGAATCAAAGACCGGCCACAGGCTCACCAACCTCCGATACAGAGTCAATACAAGGGAGAGACGGGACGGCAGAGCTTATTATGAGAGAATAAATAACAGTACTTTATAGTAATGTTCCTCTCATCCTTTCAAAGTGAGTCACATATATTTAATTCAATATTATGATTAGGATTTAACCACAGCACTAATTGTTTAGGTTTGGTGGCTTATCACATAATTGCAAAAAAAAAAAACTTCAAGCAAACAACAGCTTGACTCTCAATGATCCTGATAATGACAGGCCCGGTCTATATTTAGCTCTTGTCTCACTGACAGACCTCTGACTGTCTTAGCTGGAAGCGAGAGCTGTAAACAAAGCTGGCAGAGCTTAGACAAGCATGTGATTGCTGATGTGCTGCCTGAGATACGAACCACGGGGGCCCCGGGACGGAGGAGAGCGGAGGGAAGTTCTCAGACACCACCGCCACCGCTCTGGCTGAGGCTTGCGGTTCTTCTACCGGCTGAGGCTGACAGAGACGTCCAGCCGTAGACGAGGGCAGGCCCCCGTCGGCAGCCTGTGGGGTGCCACTGAGAATGTTAGTGATGCTTTTCATCACCGGCCCGCCAATAAGTCTGTCTGTCTGTTTGAGGAGCCTTTTTTTTTTTTCCCTAAAATCACTGTCAAGGGATGATTTCAGATGAGAGGAAGAACCTTTTCTTCTCCCACCGGGGTGTTGGGTGGAGGTGCTTGTGTTGGGTACAGGGTAGACAGACCCCACCCAACTTCCTGAATCCTGGCTAATTAAAGGACCCCATGTCATCCGTAGAGGTTGGATGGATTCAAAGAGACCTGAGTGTCAAGTTACTGATTTCTGTTATTAATTAAACATCTTAAGTGCCTTTGAAGAACGCTGCCGACTATCCTTCATCAGGAAGACACAACGTCTGGCTCCGAAAAAAAAAAGAAAGAAGCTTCAATTCGTTCGCTCCAACGCACCAGAATGTCCCGGAAAAATCAGCAGGCCGTGTCTTATGGTATCGTTATTAATTTTCGGTCTTGTTTTTTTTAGCAAAACCCCCAGATCTTACGTCAGTGTATCGTTGTCATTTCGAGGACTAGTCTTGGAAGAAAGGGGGGGTTGTGATTGAACTCTCAGAGCTGCCCCGGAGCTGTACTTTGAGGAAAGAAACCACGGAACCACAGATAATGCTTCACAGTCCACTGGTCTCAACTTCTGTCACCAGTTTTTCACTTTGTAAGATACTTGGAAAAAAAAAAAAATGTCATTCCAGTTTCCTCCAGAGCAAAAGGGCATTAACGTTTCAAAGACTTGGGGGAAGAGTCACGGACGATCGCGATACAAATAAATCAGAGATGATAACAATACTTGGCTTGTAGGTTCGATTGAACCAAAACACGTCGAACGATACAGCCGTCGTCTCCGCCCCAATAGAGGAGAGGAGACACATAAAACCGATGGACAAGCAGACACTTCGTCAAAGGGATCATCTGGGCAGAGTTTATGGACAGAAAACAATATCATCATGGGGTCAGACACACAATAAAAACAAAAACCACCTCCGATGACTTGTTGATGGCTCGGAGCGGCACGAGACGAGACGAGAAGTTCAAACATGGCCGGGTCCCTTCCTTGTCTACTTTCCAACGACTGTTCAGGGGACAGGGGAAGGAATCTCCCTTTCATCCTTCACCACAGACAAACATAGACCTATAAAAACATCCATGTTTGAAAAGTGGCAATAGTCCTTTTAGTTCTAGACAAACCCAATGTGAGGAGCTTAATTACAGAACGGGCGCAACCCAGCCTGTTTGAAAATTACATTTACAGTAAGACCTTTGAAGCAAATACATCCTTTATCCTATTTCTTTTGTTCAATGTTTTCTCTCTCGTAAAGCATGCCATCGAGCACTGTGGTTTCTCGGCTGTCTCCGTCTGTGTAATGCCCTTGTGCATCAAAAGCATATCGTTTGGCCTTATAGTGAAGGCAAAAATATGTAAAACCCCGGTTTTGCACGTTGATTTTCGGCCCTTTTCTCAATCGCAGGTTCGTCAAATGTCTTTGTGTCTCTTGGCGTCCGACACCGACGTGCGTCGCACCTTCCAACGGGACGCACGAGGCTTTAAGATAAGATGAACCAAGCTTTTGTTCAGGAAGATGACGTCAGTATATAGCAAGAAAGTTGTTGCAAAGAGGCAGTTGGGGGCCAAACAAACATCGGTCAGGTGCTCCTTCACTAACCTCTTCAATCTGCACTAATACATGAACATCAACACAAACATGTCGGAAATACCTCCACCTCCACTGGAATAACGCCCTGAGAAGGGAAACAGACGTTTCTATTTTGTTTGACAAGAATGCTGTTCATTCCTTTGTGTTGTACGTGGACGTCTGACACAGGTTAAAGATTTCCTCCGCATTAGCTCATTAGTTCCTGCCAGTAAAGACGAAGCATTGTAGTTGGACAGACTCATAAGTCCTGGCAGCGAACCTCTACCTGAAGCCATGGTAGTAAACCACGGGGAAAAGCGAAGGAGATGTGGTGAGGGCCGTGTTTTGCTCTCATCTTTCCTCTCCGGCAGACGTAGGTGATGTTCTGCCAGGTCTAAGCGGAGGTGTTGGGTTAGGCAGTAAATCAGCTTGGTCCCGGATGATCAAACGCTTGTCGTTATTTCCCGCGCTTTCATGTAATCTCATAAAAAGGCCGGTCGTTCAGATGGACTGAGCCTGCCTGCCAAGACAGTCGGGCCTCCCATGTAGTGCACCGCCAGTGTGTGTGTGTGTGTGTGTGTGTGTGTGTGTGGCTCTGCTGGTTTGGTCCTAAATCAGAGCTGGGAAGAAAACAAAACAAGTTTGAACAACAGCATCAACAGTGAGTGTGACCACGAAGAGTTGGAAACACCAGGATCACTTCCTCCGTGAATCAGGTCAAACCATGACGGGACCTCACTTGTTACATAGAGAATCATCAATTAGAAAGACTAGAATACAAAACAATGTTAGATGTCCACAATCAATTAATTAAATGGTTTCGGAAGCCACCGATTTTTTGCGCCTGTAAAACAAACAATTTGCGTGTGAAAAATAGGTGGCAGGAAGAAGAGATGAAGCGTCTCGGCGGAAGGCTAATAAAAATGTCTGAAACCAACCACGACTCGGAACGAAAGAGACAAGCATCAAAGTAAATACGCCGGCCGTTTGATCTCCCCGAGTTTTTCCTCTCTTTTTAACATCGCTGGCCCAATTACGCTCTGGTCTTCATTATCCCGCTCGGTCCTCAGAATCATTCGGAGGAACGAGCTGATACACAACATTTACCAGCCTGTATCGCTTCATCTTCCTCCAGGTTGAACGTCTTAAGCGGGATCTTACAACCCATCGGAGAAAAATGGATTTTCTGTCTTCGACCTCCAGGGCGGTTCATGGCTCGTCTTTTTTTGACGAATGGGCGAGTGTGAGATAAAAGGTACAAAAACACGCTGCTGCTCAAGTAGAATAAATCCATACCCACGAACAGGCGGCTTATTAAAGCGCTGGGAAAGCTTCACGTTAGGAGTACGACCAGGATTCTGGCTGCTCTGCAGAGGTTCCAGAGATGGAGCCGGCTGCACACATCATTAATAAACGGAAAGTGTATCGAACATGAGCGAGAACGACGGTGAAGCCAAAGAATCCTGGCGACCGCACAACTCTGATGCTACGATTCCTCGGTGCAACACTAACAAGAACAGTTCAACACCTCTGGGAAACGTCAGAAAAACAGACTCCACTGAGTCCGGTGAAAACGGCCCAGTCATCTCTGCATCATCCTGCTAACAGACGGACCAACAAACAGCACTAATCACAGGTCCTCCGTGTGATAATCGATCATGCATTATGTCGGAGCATCGTTCTTGTTTTATTACGTCGCGGTACGTTTTCATACGTGCGTGTGTACGAGAGCCGAAGGAGACGAGGCCACTTGTGCCCGTGGCGTCTGGCGGAGCTCGTGACTGTGCCTGTTTAACTCCGCTAACAGAGCACCGTTCCACAAAGCCCATCACGCAACCCACAGATGTCCCACAGGACAGACAGGACCGCGCCACAACCAACAAGAAGCAGTAATAAGCCCCCAGCCCACACACACACACACACACACACACACGCAAGAAAAACACATACACAGACATGCAGGGGTCTAGCGAGCGCCACTGAATCTTCCCCAGAACACACATATGGTCTGAAACTCGGTCAAAAACATGTTGTCATGTAACCCTCGTGTTATCTAACCATGCAGATAGTTTGGGTTTCGTTTGCCAAAGTTTCAGTTGTCCAGATTTTTGCCTCAACATCTTCACAATGGAGATAAGTTACATCTACAGCACCTCCAGGAAGTGTCCCCCCTATAATAATCCACAATTATCACATAAAGTACATTTATATTAGAGATTACTCGTTAGGAAAAAAACATTTTTGGGTGTCTTTACGTCCACAGTTTGGAGAGTCGCCCGGGGCGGCCGAGGTTCAACGTGGGCTCTGACTTCAAAGCCTCCAAAGAAAATACATAAATACGAACCCATTAGGCAGCTTGTTTTCTTTAGTTAGCATTTCAAACACGCCGCGGAGTGGCTCGTGTTTTCAGGCCCCTTCCATCTAACTCACATGTTGATGTTGTTTTTCGGACGGTCCCGGGGAGAACTGCAGCGCTGCACAAACACCCGAGTCAGATAGAACACAACCTCGTTTGGACTCTCGCTACCAGCTGCCCTCAAGCATGTAGAGCCATAAGAATAGGTTGCGATGTCAGCAACAGGTCGGACATGTACAGGCCCAGAGGTGGTAGCATCACAGGGAGATGTCAACGCATGAAACACATCCCTATATTGGACGTACAACTCTCAAGCGAAGGGGTAAAATCCACTTTCATTAGCGACACTCACACGTTCCTAAACAGTGCCGCTTGACACAGTGAACTCTCAAGATTCACGGGGGATCCTCTGTGTGGACAGATTACCACTTCGTTAAACAAACCAAGACCTCAGAGAGGAACAAGCTCTTGGCCATGAGCACCACAGACAGACAGAGAGAGAGAGAGCAGCTCCGATTCTCCAGCCACATGAGACAGAAACAGCCCGTCTGTCCCAGAAGTTATAACAATTCCAAACATTTATTGGAAGGAAATCAAAAAAATGCATGCCTTTTTGTCCCCCTCCTTATTTCTACCCACAAAATTACATTCGAGCAATAAAGATGTTTATATGTTAGGTATATATAAATGTTTGGGAATAGCACTTTGGGGCTATTTTTAAAATCCGCCGGGAGCTGAAATAACATCATAAAAAAGAGCCATGAATCAGTAAAAATAATGCTTGAGAAGGAAAATAAAACCTTCTGTTTCAAGTAGCTATTATAAAGGCATACACAGCTTTTCAGGAGGACGGTTTGAACGTGTGTGTGACCGCAGAGCGAGATGCACCAGAATAGACCGTAAAAGCATAATGAGGCACCGGCTCGAGCAGCATCAAGGCATGCATGGCAATAAACAAGTGAGGAAAGATACTACGATTATGGTCCCGGGTCACATTAAAGGAATGGATTTTGATAAATACATGTATTTTCTTTTCGTGCCATGACACACAAGACATGAGTGATATCATGGCTGTATGGTAAACATGTAGCGGGATCCAACAGCTGCTCGACTGCCTGCTGGCGCCTCTGAATTTGTTACCTTTAGTGTGCTTAAACCCAACCCACATAAACCTGAGAAGACCTTAACTGTAGCATTAAGAATGATTGTCCAATATTGAATTTCCTTTCAACACACTGTGTTGGCAGTCGCATTAGCAGGTATCAAAAAAATGTTGATACGGAACACATTGGATTTGATATTGAAACAGGATTCGGTCTCATCCAATGAGAGACAAGAAACAGATGAGCGTCAGTGACACAGTGACGCCACAAGCAGAGGAAAAACAGACCTGTACTCACTTCAAAGAGCCGGGGGGGGTGGGGGGGGGATGCTTTTAAAAATCACACCGGCAATAAACTACAACAGAATTTCAGCGCTTTTCCAGAACATGAAAGGAAGTTGCTTCTCCTCGCGTTGCCCCCTCCACCTGCTCCGACTCTACCGTTAAACAGAGTTCATATCAGTGCACGGCTGGTGGCGTTGAGGCTGTTTACATGGGAGCAGTCAGATTATTATTAGGAAAGCATCAAGTAGAACATCTTTGATAATAATGTCTCTCTGAAAAATCAAGTCATTAAGATTATACTGGGAAGTGTCGTCATCGTTTCTCACCAGGCGGTCGTGTCAAAGGATGCAGATCACAGACTGTCATCTAAGCTGTAATGAGTGGTGGAGACAGTTACAGTGGGTTCTGCTCCGTTATTGGATTCTCATAGATTTTTTTATTCTGCGTAAACAGGACCAAGTCGAGAAGGCGACAGGTGACATGAGTTGCAGTCGACAGCTGTGACCGAGCAGAAACCTGAGCAGTTGCAGCTCCCTCCTGAGGCAGCTGACTGAAACAGCACGCTGTCGTCTGTTACAATATGACAGATGCAACAATGCATGCAGTCTTTTATCATCTGTATTCTATTATCAGAAGGACTGCCGATAAAGACGTTAAGAAGACAGCGTGTTGATGTCTGTTTTCTGACACGGTTGTCAGACGCTCTGCACAATTCCATCACCTCCACCAAGGAGGTGTGTGCTTGTTTACTTGCCCACCCTGCTGATTTTCAATGAACTTGCTGCAAGGATGCAGCATGAGCCAAGGAAGAACAACACTGTGTTCTTTCACAATAAAGTATTGTAAGGTGAATTTACTCAATGTAGCATGTGTGAAGTTGGAGATTCGGATGGTAAACCTGGTATTAATGTGCGTCTTGGGTGATCTGATCCCAAGCGGAGAGTTTGTTAAATTCACACCTGGCTTTAGAATGTGTCTCCTGTTTGCGAAGACAAACACATTGTTGCTTTGGTCTTTGCTTTTCCCCAATCCCAGCCTGCTGGAATGAAATGACGAAAGAAATCAAAACAATAAGAGTCCAGTCCTTTTTCCGAATCGCCCAAGATGTCCGACCTGCTCCTGATATACAGATTCTGGTGCACGAATGAGTACATATTTCCATTTCCTGCATGTAGCCCGGTTCACATGTGCATTCACACTGTTGAAAGAATGTGGCCACATGTGGCCCAGACCTTCTCCAATGTGGCCCGAGCAATCGGATCTCAATGAGTCCTCAATGTGCCTCGGGTGCGTCAGAGCCGTCCACTGGTTGGTCGGTTGGTCTCACAGCTTTGCTATCGAGCACAAGAAGGTCCAGAGCAAACACATATAGCACCTTGGCCACTGATTTTTTTTGAACTGTTTTTGTGTTGTACTTGCTTCTATATGCTGCACTTCCCAAAAACAAACAAAGTAGTTATAAATTGAAGTGACACAGATTAACCGTTGGCTGTAATGACACAGACAAGTAGCCAACAATCAGTCTGAGCCAACCGTCATTCATCTCTGCGCTCACCCTGACACATTCCACGGCGCTCCTTTGATTCCCGCTCTCATGCGGCACTCAGTCTGCCGCTGAACGAGAAATTAGAGTTGAAGATGACAAAAGGCGTTCTGCAAATTACAAGGCTTTATGTTTACTATTCTGAGCTCCGACGTGACATTCTGTCCGGCAGCATGCTCGTCTTTGGGCGATTTCCTTTCTTGAGTAAAAAAAAAAAAAAAAACATGCCACAGTTAACTGGAAGTACAAAGTGGAAAAAGAAAGGCCGTAATTATAGTTAAGTATGAAAAGAGAGAGAGAGAGAGAGAGAGAGAGAGAGAGAGAGAGAGAGAGAGAGAGAGAGAGAGAGAGAGAGAGAGAGAGAGAGAGAGAGATTGAGTGAGAGAAAGAGGAGATGAAGTGACTGAGA
>CAAKHC010013194.1:56255-84359 GCA_901007825.1 Macroramphosus scolopax
GTCTGTCTGTCTGTCTGGGGGGGGGGGGGGGGGGGGGGGGGGGGGGGGGGGGAATT
This sequence comes from Macroramphosus scolopax, assembly GCA_901007825.1. Taxonomy (NCBI): domain Eukaryota; kingdom Metazoa; phylum Chordata; class Actinopteri; order Syngnathiformes; family Centriscidae; genus Macroramphosus; species Macroramphosus scolopax. The sequence goes on from CAAKHC010013194.1 coordinate 56,312, forward strand.
CCTATTGATATCTATTGAGCTCCACTTGGCTTCATTAGCATCGCAAAGTACATCGAATTAATTTAAAAAAGAAAATCAAAAGGAACGTAGCATGTTGCTACGTGCTAATGTGTTTCCTTCTCATAATGAGATGAAGGCCGGGTCGATGATTTCAGATTCTTGGGAAGAAAAATTTTTTTTTCCCAGACCTGGAAGAGCCCGTGGAAAGTAATCAAGTAGCAGAGTGATGTCACTCTGATGAAAGGCAGCCTGTCAGACAGCTGGCGACTATGGGTGCTCCTTGGCAAGCGCCGCAGCCTGTTATACACCCAAATATGACATCAAAGTAGGTACGAGGCCATTCCCCAAAAAGGCTGGCATTGATCATTGTCTTCTTCGATTACGGTAGCTTCATCCTCTCTCGGAGAGGATAGAAGAAAAATGGCGACTCGGTTTTGAGAAAGTGTCAAAAAATAATGAGGCGCAGGTGCTGATGGTGTCCCGGTGGATCGGTGCGTTGAAGTTCATACGGGGAGTCGAGTTCAGGGGCGACTTTTATTGGATTCTGTCTTTTACGCCAGGATCAGTCAGAGAGGGAAACTCGACCGTGGAGAGCGATTGATGAACGTGACGTCAGGGAAGCAGACAGCACAACATGATATAACCAATACGTATGTACGTCCTCCTCCATGGATCATTGGAGGTCTCCAGAGTATCCAGAGTCTTTCAAACACAGCTCTCACCTACGTAATTGAGTAATGACCATGTTTTACAGCAGGGCGTGTGCACGTAAAGAGCGTTGCCATGGAGACGACCAGGTTAGAGGACAGAGGATGAAGAATGTGTTGTGGTTCTCCTGCCATGAGCTGTAATAAGGGCTTTTTCCGTGTCCTCGGGCAATTCTGCAGCAGAAAATAAACATTTCAGAGACAAAAAAAGGGCCCTGATACTCCGACCGTCTCATTGGGGGGAAAGAATAAGCACAGGGGAAGGAGGGCTGTCGGCTCTCTGATGATAATAATAGCATGTCTAGGATGGTAATTGGTTTCTGCTTCCTCCTCTGTCGCTACCTGGCAGAGGGCATCGCTAAGGGTGATTCAGACACGAAGCATTTAATGGAAAACTCACGGCAACCGGCACCTCCAAAACAAAGCGCGTCCACGTCACACTCGCGTACGCTAACTCACCCCTAAACAGACAGGGCGAATACGCAAAACACACACGTGTGCCCCCACGGCGTGACAGCCGAGCATTCATCTTGCTTAGTATGAGTGACATGACAGAACGGTTTACGGGCAACAGCAGCTAATCAGCGGCCATAATTCAGATGAAAGATCAACAACAAACAGCTGACCTGTCAGCTGAACTATTCGGTTTCCCCTCGGTACCAGAGACACCCGTAATGCAAGCTGTCCGGTCTTGAAAGAGTTCATTTTTATCAAACAGGGCATCATCTGTAACCAATAGATGGCCTCCTCTTACGAAATGAGAGCCTGTTCGACAGATGTCTCCTGCCTCACTTACTCTCTCCGACTCCCCGTTTACATCCACGTCTTAGATGGCACCTCTCGACTTAAGTCGGGATCAAGGTTCACAGATTCTCTGCTTAATATCAGGGACATGTGGTGAGGGCGCTTGAAAGGAACCTTCCCCGTGCGTTAAGACCCGGAATCTCTGTACATGTTTATTTTTTTAAACAATAGATCCAACACGAAATTAAGGCGACCTGCTTCCGGTGTTTCTGCCTCAAGGTGACACGGAACAGGAGCGCGAAACGTTTTTCGCAGGACCGGAGAGCCTCAAACGCCAAAATTCTCTAACATCGGATCAGCTTGTTAATGACTGTCATTAAACCATCCAGAAGAGAGGCTTAACTTCAACATACAAGGGAACTCTTGAACTAATTTATGACACCTGAGGGGAAATACATCTCTAGTTCCTCTTTTGTCCGGCAGATATCGGGCGCGGCGGGCAATTTAAAAGTATTTAAAGCAACTTCTTTATGAAAAATAAAAGTTTTATAGATGGCGATCTTTCCTTTGTTCTTCCAATGAGGACCTCCACCTGTTTCTGATGATTTGAGCCAGAGCCTTACCCTTTCAAGAGGCTGATCCCTCCTGATCTCTTTGATGTAACCTGACCTAACAGTCCCAACTAGCGGGATTTGATGATCACGGATGGACCCTCGACTGCGGCATGTCAAAATCAAAACTAACAGTCGCCGGGAGACGGACGGGCGGGGATGTGTGAGCGGAGCTGGCAGGCTGCAGAGGCAAGAGGCTGCTCGCGGGAGCTGTGATGTGTCTAAACGCCAGGTCACATGATCAATGCTGCCAGCGCAGACTTAAGCAATAAAACCTGTGGATCTGTGAGGGCACATGCAACTGATCGGAGATGAAAGACAAGCTTTGACTTTCACAGGAGGCCTGGACTTGGGGTGGGGGCTACGGGGGCACTTCTGAGGGACGGCCATTAGAACAGCTGGGTCCTTTTCAAATGACCTAATTCTAGGATTAATCCATTTGGACTTGTGCGGTTAAATTTGTGTCCAAGCTACAAGCGGACCATCGGAGGCGAGGAATAAGGGGACCGGGAGAATTACCAGTGAGAGCCAGAATGGCTGAGCACTGAGTTCAAACAAGGTGCACCAACAGTAGCAGAGCAAAACACTGCTTCAACCTTGTCTTCGGCCTCGTGCTGCTTAGTCATCTTAAGACTATTTCTGAATCTACATATTTAGCTGTCTTGAGTCACCCCTCCCATATAGCGGGTTAGCATCTGCTGCTCACACTACTGACTCACTCGGGTCAGAGGACGCATCGACACACCGCCGGGGCATCTCCTCATGGAAGTGTGTTTATCAGAGGCCGGCGTCCATCTGCGGTTGATTTGAGGGTTACATTTTTGGGGATGACGTGTGATAAAACAGGGAGGTATGGGTCAAAGTGACTGGACTCAATCTGCGACAGAGCCTCTCTCTTTCTGGGCCCTGCCACATGTTTTAATCTACACAAGCATCTGTTTGAAGTTCCCAATGAATACCATCAGTCCCGCTGGTGACTTCATATCCATCTTACCTGGCTCAGAGCGTCCCGACATCCTTTAGGCACACTGATTAACCGCGGGGATACAGTGGGCGAAGGGCTTTCTGTCTCTGAGCGGACACGAAGCTGCTTCAGTTATTTACGGCATGTGTGTATCTTTTCAAATGACCAAATCTGTTTTTATTTTATTTTCATTTTCTTTAAAAAAAAAAAAAATCGAATTTGCAAATCCTTCAGGTTAAAAGTGTTTTATCATAAGAAGATAACTGGATACTGAAATCACATTGACTCTTGTCAGCAGGTTCCAAGCAATTATATTAAGTTAGTTCAAATCAAATATGTTAGATAGATGTAACATTTTAGCTTTCAACTAATCAAATATCATTTTGTGGAACCTGATGACAAGATAAATGTAATTGCAGTGAAATGTTTTCATTTTTGGAATGTTGATGATATGAAAACAATATTCAAATGTCGAAGCATTGATACTAATTACATTTATTTCGTCATCAGGTTCCACAAATTGGTATTAGGTTAGTTAAAAGCAAAAATATGTTCAATAAGTTGGATGAACTTAACATTTTTGCTTATAACTAACCTAAGACTATTTTTCGCGGAACTCGTTGTCATAATAAATTCAATTAAAGTACATTTTCCAATTTATTTCGTGAACTAATCGACGGACAAGACAGTCAAAGTGTTTTTCCATATGAATGAATAAGTCCCTGCAGTGTCAACCTTTAAAACGTAGCTGGATGAAGGTATTTGTCTCGTTCACATGGTCAGAATTGGCTCAGCCAAAGACAAAACTCACCTTTGATTAATAACAACTTGGCCTGCGAGCTACACTCAAACCGAAATGTGTCCTTAAATGAAAGGTTGTTCGAGGGAAGCCTACCTCGACCATAATGAGACATTCCTGTGTAAGAAGCAGGCTTCCCATCAGGATGCTCTGCTCGACTTAAAATATACAGTAGAGCAGGAAAAGTTTGGAAGAGACTGAAGTGGGAGGGAGGAGGCGAGGCGGGGGAGAAAGAGTGATGGTTGCTTTGATCTCTGGAGGCCCCGTCTGGATAAAAAAAAAAAAGAAAAACAAGTATCCAAGTCCCGTTTTCTTAAACCTAAAGAAAACACTCGCAATCCTTGAAGTGATTGTAACAAGCAGCTTTTCTTCCTGGACTCCACTTAGCAGATTAACCTGCGAGCAATTATTGTCTTACTTTTTTAGGAGGTAATCTTATTACAGAGTCATAAAATAATATTGACAGTGTATGTTGAATAGTTGAAACTTGTGAAAAAATTCGTAACAAGATGCGTCTTCTCACTTCATAAATTGGTGGTGGTGGAATGGGGAAATGGCCATTTCAAGGCCAATAAAAGCCACCACATCAAATAAAACATCGCGGATCAAAAGAACCACCGCATGGACATTTTTTTCCCCTCTATAAATTAAAAAAGGGGGGTAGTCTGCCACGCTTGATCATGCCCAGAGTCCTGCCCCGCTCCTGCGATTGGCTGCACGGACACACAAGGGGGGAAAGTTTGAATAAAATACAAGAGCATGGCACGAGTGTTGTCCTTCAAGCTCGTGCGCTTGAGTTGTACTAGAGAGGTGGGGAATCACTTGCAGGCGCAGTCTCGTTTGACATATATATATTTCAAAATATATATATATAAGGATTTTTTTTTGTTGTAATAAAGTTCATGCGTTTCCTTGCCTGGACGACAAACGTCTCAGAGGACGTGCGTAATTGCAAATTGCTTAATTCCATCACTAGATTAAAGGTTCCTCCGGCGCAACGGTGCATTTGAAGGAAGGGCTTTCCACCGGGGATACGATGACAGCGATCAGGATGGTTTCATCACTGCTGCTCCTGGTGCTGATGCAGTCCGGAGCTCTTTGCGCACGGAGGTTCCGGGGTGGCCGCAACCCGCAACCACGACGCGCACCACCTCCTCCCACATACCGGGCGGACCGGGGTGACACCACGGAGAGCTTCCCTCTGGATTTCACCGCCGTGGAGGAGAACATGGATAACTTCATGACACAAGTGAAGAACCTCGCGCAGTCTCTGTACCCGTGCTCGGCGCAGAAGCTCGACTACGACATGAAGCTGAACTTTTTGGAGAATACGTCAGTCACCTGCAACGACGGGAGCTCCGCTGGGTATGTACCATTAGAGAATACTAGGAGAATAGAATTGCTCAGGAGACTTCAGAAAGTCCTGCTGTAGTTCGTCCTGCTCCCAGAAGTCACCCACATGTTTCTGATCTGAGGACATCAGAGCTCGACTGAGGCTTGGAGACAGAACGTCTCAATATTTGGGCTTGATGAGTGAAAATGTTCCAACATTGTGTGACATGCCGAGAAAAACACCCTCAAAACAGCATCGTCCTGCAGGAGATAGTGGAATCGGGATAAGATAGACAGCTGCTTTGCGTCAATAAAGCGTGCCATTTGCAGAGAGCCATGCCTCTGCTTCATTTCCTTTGCTTCAAATTAAAATGCAGTTAGATTGAAGTGTTAGATTTATTTCTCTCTGATGATTGCACCCATTGCGCAATCTGTCCAATTATGACTTTAAAGTTCTGCTCCTCATAAAATATCCTTCCGTTGATGCTCCACGACGGGCTGAGCAGCGGATCACTGCGTGACCACCATGTGTTTGCAGTGACATCCACTGTTGACAGTGTTGTTAAGCAGCAAACCCATTTGGCAGTCAGAAATCCTGCATGATTTCACCAGTAAAGAGGGGATAAGCCCTGGCACTAAAAGCATATTAATGTCACACAGATCCACTGTCTGTCATGTTGAATGATGAATAAATGACGTGCAGTCACGTACGCTGTGCTTCAGTTACACCCTTGTCTGCTTGCAGGCAAAGTTTGGGTTGAAATTATTATTTCGGAAAACAAATTTCACTCACAATTCGTGAGAGAAGTTGAATCAAACTCGCTGATGTTGACACTTTAAAGGTTTATCAAGGAGAGTGGACTCATGTCTGAAACTGTGTATGTGCGTACGTGTACCCATCACTGGAGGCATGCAGTCATTATTTACAGCTGCCAGGATTATATAAAGGTTTAAACACAGTTAATGGTGTCCGTCGTATCAGGAGACTTTGAGCGACCTATCTCAGATCAGTTCAGAGATGCTCCCGACTTGGCCGATTTTGATACACAAGTCTCTTTATGGATTTAGTCTTCAGTCTAATTCCTCGTAAAACCCCCAAAGCGCCTGAACGAGGAGCGAGGTAAAGCTCTTTAGAGACACAGCGTGAGTGTCAGTGCAGGGGAGAGTTACTGGCAGATGGCCTTTTCATTCTCCACCGGCAGTGTTGTCAGTTATGTTAATCCATCAGCTCCTGACAGTATTTCCCAGCGAGGTATCCCTACAGTTACAGACGAACGAGGATGATTCATCTCCTTGAGTTAGATGTTGCACTTGTAGGTGGGTCGATGCGATGCCTTTGCCAAGCCCGCCTTGTTGTTTTGGAAAGTAGTAAGCACGGAGCGTCTTCGGCCTACAGTGGCTTTTCAATAACAGTAGAAGAGACATCCATTACAGCCAAAGTCTGATTCACCGTCTGCTTTCTTTAAAAGTTACTGAAGTGTGTTTGGCAGCGCTTGGAGTTTCGTCATTGGCATAGCTTATTTTGGATTTGGAACAACTTTCCCTCAATGTGTGCTTTACACACCAGAAGATGATAATACGCCTTTCGTTTGGATGATCTGGTGCATCCTGCACCACCTGCATGCATGAGATAATCCTGAAAGCATCGCCTTCCTCCGGGATGACAACATTCATCTCTTATATTCTGAACGTGGGTCCTCAATTAGACTATATAAGCCAAATGTAGTGGTGTTATTCTTATTATATTATGGCTATAATGAGTCTTTATTTGCTACATTTTGTGTGTAAGGACCCTGCCGGGGAGTGATACCGTTGATGCGTTAAAGATGAGGAAGATCACCTCATCTGCTGGTATTTGCAGTATTTGTATTCACAAGCAGGAGAAGCGACAGGGATCTGGTGTGTAATTTCATGCAAGCAGATTATACACACACAACAACATTGTTCCATTGTGTGAACCCGATGACTTAATCGTGGTGGAATTTCATTTTTCGCGGCCGTCTGTCACCTTTTTTTTTTTTTCTTCTTCCCCGAGATATGAAAGAGATACAATCAATAAATCAGAATGACGTCCGTGTTCAGATAAAAGTGATGATGTGTTTTCATTTCATGCTTGGATACCATCAGTGAGGGTATAACTTCAAACATTCATCTCGTCCGTCTCCCCCCCGAGATACAAAGAACACCATATCAGAATTATGGAATGTGTTTTTTTTTTTATCTCTCTGGTGTTTAAATAAATCCTCATGCAGGCATTTGAAATTCAACGTTATTCACAAATTTGTAAAATATACGCAAGCAAGTCAAGTTGAGGTGATGTGATGTATTTTTTTTTTGGTCTCTTTTGTAGGTATTACCTGAAAGAATCAAGAGGAAGCAGACGGTGGTTGATCTTCTTAGAGGGTCGGTATTCAGCACAGGTTTCCTCATTATCTTTGTACAAATAAAGAACGATAAACAAGTGTCGTCTAAGGTTAATTTGACTTTGAAAAGCGTTGCAAACAGTGCGTTGATTGTGTTTTTTCCTGCGCCCGTGTCCAGGTGGCTGGTACTGCTTCAACAAAGAGAACTGTGATAGCCGATACGAGACCATGAGGAGGCTGATGAGCTCATCAAAGTGGCCCAAAACCAAAACAGGTCCGACTCGGTTTGTCTGTCTTAGTTCTAGAGATCGGTAGTTCCTGACCCCCTCACACACTATCGACAAAGAACAACATTGTAATGTCTCTGTGGTTAAAAGGACGAGACACGTCCTCTTGAGACAAAATGCGATTCTGAGTATCGGACTTTGCTCAACTGCCGTGCTATTGAGACTGACACAGGTCGTAATCCTGCTGCGGCGGAGGGCAACTTGGCGCCCGCTGCTGCAGGAACATAAATACCTCCCTCTTTCATTGCGATGTAATAACTGTAATCCATGTGGTAATGATGATGAGGAAGAAGAGGATGTGTCGGGGAGTGATGGAATGCCTAATGATACATGTCGATCTGTCTCTGCAGGCACAGGGATCCTGTCTCCGCTGCCCGAGGAAAACCCTCACTGGTGGAATGCAAACATGGTGTAAGTTGAATGTTGTTTGTGTGTTTATCGGCGCTTGGGTTTTTTTCTAATCATAGCTTTAACATCCAGTCTTACCGCCGCTTGTACAGGTTCATCCCCTACTGCTCCAGCGATGTGTGGAGCGGCGCCACAGCCAAAACAGAGCAGAGTAAGGCTGGATCAGAATCATAACATGTATGTATCTCTCTGTAAGAAAAGTGGTATTCAACATGTTGTACTTCCTCTTTTTGGAGCAGGTGGCTACGCCTTTATGGGCTCGCTGATAATTCAAGAGGTTGTGAAGGACCTGCTGAACAAAGGCCTGGACAACGCCAAGGTTCTCCTCTTGGCCGGAAGCAGGTAAACACCTTCACCGGTTAATTCAAACTGCATCACGATTCATTCGCCGCCGATCTCTGTAATATGGTGTCTTTTCTGTGGGCAGTGCTGGTGGCACCGGGGTCCTGCTGAACGTGGACCACGTGGCGGAGCTGCTGGAGGGACTGGGACACACCGGGATCCAAGTGCGAGGCCTTTCTGATTCCGGCTGGTTCCTGGACAACAAGCAGTACCACTGTACCGACTGTGTGGACGCTGTCAACTGTTCCCCCACTGAGACCATCAAGAGAGGCATCAAGTATGTAGTATAATATGGTGTAAAAGCTTGTCTTGAGTTTCCTCCGGCTCATAATAAAACATCATGTCCTGTATGGTTATCAGGTACTGGGGAGGAGTGGTACCAGAGAGGTGCAGGCAGACCCATGAAGGAGAGGAGTGGAACTGTTTCTTTGGATACAGAGTCTTCCCGTCCATAAAAAGCAAGTTTGTCCTCTGAGTTTGTAGTGTGCATATAAAGCATATGTAAATGTTTAATGTTAATTTTACAAACCTAAATCATCCACATGGAATATGAACAAATGAGTACTATATATAGACATGCATTGGCTCGTCTTTATACTTGAACTTCTACTGTATTCTCCATTTTTAGGCCCTGTGTTTGTGGTCCAGTGGCTTTTTGATGAGGCCCAGTTGACAGTGGACAACATTCAGCTGACAGGACAGCCTGTGCAAGAAAGCCAGTGGCGTTACATCCAAAACCTCGGCATAGAGCTAAGGAACACACTGAAGGACGTCCCGTAAGTAACGTGTTTTGCATTTTAGGAGAAGAATTCAAAGATTTTTTATACGGTTTCAGATTAATTTTGTGTTTTCTTCTTCCAGGGCTATGTTTGCTCCAGCGTGCCTGTCACATGAAGTTATCACAAGAAGGTGAGTTTCTCTTAAAGTGATTTGTATTATTATCAGGGGACACAGGACGTCTTCCATCCAAGCCATTGTACCCGTGAGGTGACAGCGCCCTCTTGTGTTATGTTTCAGTTACTGGACTGACGTGCAGGTTAAAGGCACTTCTTTGCCCCGAGCTCTGCACTGTTGGGATCGCAGCCTCCATGACAACAGGAACAACAAAGCCCCGCCCAAGGGCTGCCCTGTGCATTTGATTGACAGCTGCCCGTGGCCACACTGCAACCCGACCTGCCCCACCATCCGAGACCAGTTCACAGGACAAGAGATGAATGTCATTCAGTTTCTCATGCACATGGGCTTCGATGTGCAGAAAATGGCCCAGCAGCAGGGCATGGACCCCAGCAAACTACTGGGCATGCTCAGCAGTGGCAGCTAAAGGGGACACACGCATACTTAGAGTATCTCCAAGCTAAGCCCAGTAAGGGTTGGACGGTCTCTCTGGCCAGTGTCCACACCTTATACCTCCAACTACACATTCAACTTTACAATCCATTTTACTCTCTACTTCTCTCTGACCTGCTGTTTACTTTTAGTAAGAAACTCAAGCAAACAAAGGGGGCTTAGATTTGTCCCTCAATCCTTTTTCTTCACAACTCAGTATTGTTGAGTGTCACGTGGGCAAAACGCCACCATGACACGGCACAACCCTCTGCTAGTTTCCATTAAATTATCTTTTGCTTTGTAAAAGACAAAAATAGATATCACGAATGTAATCCAGTTTTAAGGATGCTCACTGATGTTTTTTCTAATGTTATTTTCATCCTTCCCTATAGATATATTGAGTCATTGTGCCCACAATGACGTAAACGTTGCTGTCTCTGTTACATCGTCACTATAGAGCATGTAAAGGGTATAATGTTGTTCTTATGCCTGCATCTCATCACAGAATAAACTATATCAAAGCAGACACAGGGACATACAGTACGATGAGCTGATAAAAGCACTGGATCGGGAAGGGACTGAAGGAAAGTTTGTATTTCGCTCTGAAACACTTCACGAGAGCGATGGAGAGACACCAAGTAACTTGTGTTGGAACACCAAATAAGCTGTTAATATGTGCCGCGTAAGACACACAAACATACTGCCTGAATTAAACAAAATCAAGCCTTAAACAGACACATATCACATTTTTTTTCCTTAGAGATGTATAGTTAAAAGACACATCATCCGCTCACAATATCACTGTTATGTCATATTTTTGTGAAGACGCCCGGTTAAGTTTTTTTTTTGCTTACACGAATTGTGGTGCTCCAGTAGACACTTTAAGGTCTATCAGTGGCTATACAAACACCACAGTGCCACCTCTTTCTCACCAGTTGTTCACCACGGGAGGATCGTTCAAACCCAAACACACGTTATCCAGTCATGTTAGGTCACCTCAGCAGTTCAGCAATCCTCAGATCAATGCAATGAACATTTAAAGGGAGACAAATATTGTGTATTGTATATTTTTTGTATAGGTTCTTTCAAGTGTTCACTATTGCAACTCCATTCTTATATTTCATAATAGAGATCAATTTTTAATATAATGGCAATGTTGTATGTAATGTCTTTATAAATGATTTTTTTTTTCTATTTCACATCACACCGCAGAAGGAAAAGTATTACTAATTGTAATTTTATTCTGTAACATATTTTCAACAGGAAAAAAACTCAAGCTACATTGGTTATTTACATATTTATTTTGTTATGTAAAATCATATTTATAAGTGCTATTTTCACAGAGAAGTGATTCTTTGTAAATTGTAAATACATTGCTGTTTTTTCTCTTCGTGGTGATTGCATGTCTTTGTATTAGACCTAAAAGAAAAGACACATTACATACTTACTAAGGTAAATATTGCTGTGTTGTAATTATTACTACATGGATGCATACTAGCGAATTAGTCGTATAAGTAGTCGTCGTCGTGGTCTTGTTACTTTTACTGTGATGATGCTATATATCAAATGTTTTTCAGCACTTTATAATATACGGCTATTTTGTAAGAAATTTAAGAATGTGATCAATCCTCAAAAACAGTAAAATAATACAGAGCACGTAAAGTGAACTGAGGAACTGGCCCATAAGGGAAATAAAATCTTCCTAGCTAAAGCAAAACCCGAACATTAAAAGGTGTCTGAGCGATAGGAAACTGATCAGCCCTGCATCATAAATTCTTCTCTGCAGGCCAATGAATTGGGAATTGTATCCCAGCTGTGCTGTCTACAACAACCCAATTAAAGTAAAATATTAAGGGTAGTCAAGAGGGATCTAAGCCAGTTCAAAGTGCCTTTACCTATTCCATTATGTCTCATAATACCACGTCGTACCTGAAGGGGAGATAGTGAGTCACTGTAGTGCGAAAGGAGCTGCACCTCCTCCACCTGCTCCTCCACTCATGATCATCTCGCTCTAAGGAGCTCCTCACCTGGCAACAGAGGCCTAAATGGACAATGCATGAGCCTGGTTGTAAAAGCTGCAAAAATGGGAATCTCACATGCATTCCATTACGTTGCAACGCTAAAGTTTGTGATCATAGGTGAGTATTTGAACATAACATGAGTGGTAAATTGAGAGTTTCACCCTCTGGCTCAAGTTCACAATTCTTATTTCTTACAATTGAGGTAGAAAACCCAAAATTCTGTTGACAGGTTGTCCCCTGTTGGCTTGAAGTGTAAAATATAATCAGAATCGGGTCGATTGCCAAGTAAAGTAAATTGGGATTTACAATCAACATAATGATAGGATGTTAAATAAATATAAAACATGAAGAAATAAAACAAGTATATGGGTTGAAGTGTAAGATATGAAGCATTAGCTTGTTTATTTTGCAACCACAATACACCTTTAATTAAAAAATACACTAAACCTGATTATATAATTTGATATCACAACTTCAAAAAATCTTTTAAGTAGCGGTGTTACCTGGTTCACTGCAAATCAAAAATCCCCCTGCATTAATATAACAAGTATTTTAAGCAACTACTAATCCATTTCCATTTCCCTCTCACGTGCATCACTCACATCTATCACAGCTCGTGTATAATCATCCCTTTGGACCTGTGTGTAATTTCTGTCTCTAATGGGTGTCTTAGCCTTCCTCCCTGTCATTACGCTGCGCATAAATGCCAGTTTTCTTTCTGAAGGAGTTCTGACTCAGCCTTACTGGGTGCTCCCTAGAAATACGACTCTCATACTGAGAGCCACATGTAGCCTCCCACCCCTTTGTGGAATATAGACCCCCTATTTATAGAGCGAGCGAGGCCTGTAACCCTGGGCAGGGCACAAACTCTCATTCAAACAGCCACCCCAAGCACTCTGCTCACACCACACCGACACACACACAAGACACACGGCAAAGAGAGGGTGTGTGTTTTTGTGAGGGAGAAAGAGTGGGAGACCAAATCCTGGAGGGACAAGGAGACAAGAAACAGCGAGACAAGGATCCAGAGATCCAGGGACAGCGCCAAAGGGAGTTTGATGGGCAGTTAAGGTTCGACAATGAAGAAATCACATGTCCGGGGAACTTGACTGACGGGACAACAAACAAGTCCACCTGTTCGGGAACCGAGAGCTATTGTTGGAAGATTGATCCATGGATATGACTTGAAGGGAAAGCCATATTGGAAAGGACATCGCTTCATTATTTCGATTCACTGGACAACTTGGTGATCAGAGAGAGCAAGAAAGAGAAAAACAAGATTTCTGAGGAAGTGGACAACAGCTCTGTAAGACCGGGACAATATTCTCTAAAAACTTTAAGACTGCATTTGAAACCAGGACTGATATCTTTGTTATATTAGTCACTTAAATACGACATGCATCTTTTATAGGCATGTACAGAAAACAAATACTAATAGTTATCATACATTGATTGAGACAAGAAAAATCTGGACAATAGCTTCTTCTACGACAATCGACTGTAACTTCAATGTTTTCTAAATGTAACTTGACCTTTAGCGCGCCGCTGTAATTGCAACGCTAGCTCTAGCAAAAATTACAGACCTTTATAATTAAGGACCGTCTATAAAAAGCAACCAAGGAAAGGGTGAGGTCTGTGACGGAGGAGAAGAGCGGACCGCAAGGGGGGCCGAAAGGGAATCTCACAAGGAGTGAACAGCCGTTCGTAGGGGACATCATGGATTCCCATGGAGGACACTACCTCAACAAAGAAGCTGTACTCTCACTTTTGGGTGCTGCTCGAATGTGTCAGCTGCTGTTTGGTTGCACCATAATGGCCCTTGTATCCCACAACGCAGGCTACAGCGCCACCTATGGAAACTTCTGCATGTTTGTGTGGTGCTTTTGTTTCGCTGTCACGCTGGTTGTGTTCACCCTGGACATCACACGACTCCACACCTGCATGCCTATTTCCTGGGATAACTTCACTGTGGCTTTTGCCATGCTGGCAACGCTCATGTACATCACTGCCTCTGTGGTCTACCCTGTTTACTTCCTCCAAACAGACTGCCCTGATGAGACTTGTGAAGTCCAAATCTACCGCATTGTTGTGACTGTGTGCTCCAGCGTCTGCTGTTTCCCTTATGGGGCTGAGGTGTTCCTAACGCGAGCGAAACCAGGTGCTGTGGTGGGTTACATGGCAACTGTGTCTGGTCTACTCAAGGTGGTCCAGGGATTCGTGGCATGCATCATTTTTGGAGCCCTGGCAAATGGCAGCGAGTACGACAACTACATCGCCACCCAGTACTGTGTGGTGATCTACAGCTTGTGCTTCTCTGTCACTGTGGTAGTGGTCGTACTAACAGTTTCTGGGAGGACGTCTGCCCTGCGTTTCCCCTTTGACCGGTTTGTGGTCGTCTACACCTTTTTGGCTGTGATCCTCTACCTCAGTACTGCACTGATCTGGCCCATCTTCAGCTTTGACAAGAAGTACAGCGCTACTGATCGCCCCGAGGACTGCCCACGTGGAGAATGTCCTTGGGACAGTAAGCTCGTGGTGGCTGTGTTCACCAATGTAAACCTGATTCTTTATTTTGTTGATCTCATCTACTCCCAGAGGATTCGATTTATCTCCAACGCTGCTGTCTGAAAAAAATGTCCCACGTTAGGACCATTTGGCCTCAAAGACACTTAAAAAATGTTTTAGTTTTAAAACATCTTGGCTTATTTAATGATTTGTATGTATGTGTGACTTTAGTATTGAGCCTCTTTGCAGGGCAGTATTATACATGACACGTGCTACAAGTTTCCAGGCCTTTCCCCAGTTCTGTGGAGACCTACCACGAAGAGCCTTTGAGGTCCAGGGATGATCTGATCTCAGCAACCTTGTCGACAGAGGTTCCCAGGAAATACGGCCATCTCTGCAGCAAATACATCCCACCTCTCGAAGATGAATTCCTGGTCTCAAACGGGACGGGACGCACCTATGTCAGTGTGTGGTAATAATTAAAATACCATAGCAGTATTATATCAGCCACACTTATGATGAACAATCCATTTTTGTATTAATGTGTGAATTGTGTATTTAACCAGTATACTGGATGAAAACATATCTCATAGAGATATAGAGAATATATTAAGCCTACAGTGTGCACTGGACAAACCTCTCAGTTTTGTCTCCCCAGTCATTTTGCTGTATTTCCATAAAATTGTATCATGATCCTCACATGTGTGGTGCCAAAGGTTCATGTCGGTGGATTTTTCCTATCATCCATTAAGTGTTCGATGTTTCATTTCTGAGTGCAGGATGCAATGGAGCACATTTTTTCCTTTTCTATGTAATATTTTCCATGTTCAATAAAATATTAAATCATATGCTATTGTGCCTGTTGGATTTGTCTGCTCTGTGCTTTCAGTCTGATTATTCAAATGTTGTTACCAGCTGACAATCGTTGTGCAACTGTTCTTTCCCGAGGCTGCACAGTGGTGCGATGGTCGGGCATGCTGACTCACAGCAAACCTGTTGGACAACTGGGGGCCTGGGGGCCTTCCTGTGTCGAGTTGGCATGTTCTCTCTCAGCCCGCGTGGGTGCTGCAGCTTCCTCTCAAACACCAAAAACATGCGGGTCAGATTAATTGTTTTTGTGGACACACAGAACTGACATCAGATACACAGATCGGACCATTACCAGATCAGCAAGTCTCTAATGACCTGAATAGTTATTTACTACATTTCACACTGTGAAACTGATGTTTACTAATAGGAGCAGCCCGAGACAGAACACTTAAACTTAAATTACATCATCATTTGAAATCTCCAAAGGTTTAAATATAAAGTTCGTCAACTGTTTCATCAAGTGCAAACATTAATTGAACACATATTTGCAGTGATAATGTAGTTTATGTGTGATTATATAAGCTAATATTTGATAGAACACACAAAAAGTTATGCAATTATTTCTTATTGTTCAATTTGGCTTGAAATTGACAATGGCCTACTTTTTCAGGCTGCTATCTCAGCTACTAGCAGGCACAGACTTTCTGTGTGCTTGTTTAATTTCACGACACCAGTTGTCTTTCAGGCGTTTGGCCAGCAGATGTTAGGAAATATGTAGCTAGCTAACTTTTATGTTGCTAGCTTTTCGCTCGCCGCGGCGCAAACTGATGCAACTGACTTACAGGATTAAAGGACCCGCCTGACAGTCAGAGTTACTCGGTGATTGGTCAGATGCGTTACGTGTTGAGTAAACAAGCAAATCCATTGGCTGCCTTGCCTGTCAGTCAAATGTATAGCCAGCCCTATGTACAGTAGGACGCAGCTGGGACACATTGAACGTGTAGCAATTGAGACTACTTTTGTGGGTAATATTACTGTATTTGGACGGTCATCTTGTCAGCCGAGGGACGTCTTCTTTATAGCAGTAAGTCTCTTTCCATTTAGATCACTTTTGACTTGGCTGCCACCATGTTTTGTCGTCGTTTGTTTTGTGTAACAAGGAAGCAAACGACTTGTCGACATAAGGACACTTAAGAGTTTGTCTAGCAACCATTGCGATGCCGAAATTACTGTTTGTTTATGCACTAGCATAAACTTGTAGGGTTATTACTAAAAACAGATAAATGATACTATATTCATCCATCTAAACAGACTGTACATCCGCAGGTAAAATGAGTGTGGGCTTCATAGGAGCGGGCCAGGTGGCTCAGGCTCTGGTGAGGGGCTTCACGGCTGCAGGTGAGTTGGATTCGTACTCAGCTATGTACCCATTGTTATTATTTGCTTCTTGTGTTGGTGTATGTTGCTTGTAATTGGACATATTCATCTCCTACAAGGCGTGATTAACGCCCACAGAATCACAGCAAGTTCCCCAGACAAACTTCTCCCCACCGTACAGGACCTCCGGGTGGGTAAACAATTAGGGATCAGTCTCTATACCATTTGTTATGTTACATCAGTCATTGTGTATCATCCAAGCTAGGCAATGTTTCCTACTCTAGAACAATGTCGCTTGATTCTGTTAATTAAATGACGTAATGAAAAAAAAAATGTATTTCAGAAATTGGGAGTGAATTTCACTACCAGCAACAAGGAGACAGTGAACAGGAGTGATATACTCTTCCTGGCTGTGAAGCCCCACATTATCCCTTTTGTGCTCGATGAGATTGGACCAGACATCGAAGATCGCCACCTTATTGTGTCCTGTGCTGCGGGTGTCACCATCAGCTCCATAGAGAAGGCAAGTCAGAGCCCGTGGTCTTGATTATGTCACTAGGCTAGGTATCATGACATCATGTTTATCCCAGTCAAGTTGCTCACAAAGTTGGATCACAAGACTCTTATCCAGCTGTTGTTTATTTATTTTTTTTTTTTAAGATTTAGGCTAGAGTCATATGTTTTAACATTATGCTGGCTTGCGGTCTGGATTTAAGTAATTTGCTGTTAATAAAGACGTGCTGTGTTATCTTAGAAAATGTAGTGTCACAGTAAACAAGTATCCATTTTAGCTTTAAAGTTAGAAATACACGGGATCCTCTCACCTTCCATTTTTATTAAATTTCAAGATAGTCGTAGAAATCATGTATTGTGACCCTTTGCAGAAGCTGCTGCAGTATCGCACTGCTCCTAAGGTAATGCGCTGCATGACCAATACTCCAGTAGTGGTGCGTGAAGGAGCTACTGTGTATGCCACAGGCACCCATGCAGAGGTGGAGGATGGAAAGCTTCTGGAGCAGCTGATGGGCAGTGTAGGATACTGCACTGAGGTGGAAGAGGACGTGATCGATGCTGTTACCGGCCTGAGTGGCAGTGGTCCTGCTTATGTGAGTCAGTTAATGCTCAGTGTGTTTTCCAATGCTGGTCAACCTGTAGCACTTAAAGCCAAATAAGTCTTACAGATTGTTTTAACTCAGTTCACGCCAATTTTGCTTTTAGTTTTAACTCAGTTCACACCAATTTTGCTTTTACAGGCCTTCACAGCTGTAGAAGCCCTCGCTGATGGTGGAGTGAAAATGGGCCTCCCCAGGAGACTGGCTGTACGCCTCGGTGCCCAGGCCCTGTTGGTATGAACCCTAGGCCTCATGCATGAATCATGTGTATGCGCAAGTTTGTTCTCAATATGCAGTTGCGTTGAACAATATGTTTAATCTCGAGCAGCGACACAAATGGCCAAAAAGTACTTTGTTTTTATGTATTTGGGAAAACTCAATGTGTTTTTTATGTTTATATTTAAAGCCATTAATGCATCCACCAGCCGACATTGATCTCAGATGTTTTCATCGTGTATCAACAATGATGTAATTAATAGCCTAAGAAAAATTCCCAAGACCTGTAATTTAATATATAGAAATGCAGAGAGTATGATTTCACATGGTGAAATGTCAAGAAGGTATTTAAAAATAGATACGGCTCAAGCCTACATAAATCCATCTTTCAGGTGATTGGGGCTACCCGCTACTATCGTGGCTTATGACACCACTTACCAACGCTAAGACCCAGCAGGAGGTGGCCTATAACCAGAACGTGTCACACACTTGCTCAGTAGTAGCTTGCACCATCTCTATACTTAAAGGCCGGTAGCTGCCTGGCCTCAGCAGGTGGCAAGCTTTTATGCTGTGACTGACAAATGCCTGCTGTGCGCTGCATAATATTTCAATTCCTCTGACCCCAGATTTGTAATTGTAACAGAACAGCGACTCGTTAATCTTAGGGCCCATACTCAAGAAAGAAAAATTCTTTTTTCTTTCTTTTATTGTCCGAGTTTAATGTTCAATTTGCATTTGCCGGTTTGTTTGTGTTTTGTACTCGGCCTTAAAGTCTGCAGCCTTTATAGATTTATTGGGGTGTTTCTTTGAGATAATTGCACATTGCCAGACTTGCATCCAGTTAAAGATCAAACACAATTCATAGACATACTCAGGTAGGCTAAAATCACATGTAGGATTTTTTTACTTTTGGCTTATTGCTTCGTGCAAGGACAAATATAAGAGAGTAAGAAAACATTCCTGAAGTCTGTGTTAAAGAAACAGATCATATTTGACATCATTAGTGCTTTAGTTGTCTAATGTGGATGTCCTTTTATGTTTTCAAAGGGGGCAGCTCGAATGCTGTTAGACTCAGAAGAGCATCCCGGGCAGCTCAAGGACAACGTGTGTTCACCGGGGGGTGCCACCATTCACGCCTTACATGTCATGGAGAGTGGCGGCTTCCGCAGCCTCCTGATCAACGCCGTGGAAGCTTCCTGTGTTAGGACTAGGTAATTTGCTGAGAGTCAAACAGACTAACAAATGATATTTCCTCTCAGAAAGGACATGAAAGACATTTAAGTTGATTGTATTGCCTAAGTGGGCAAATGGTGAAGTTTATATTTCAGTCAGCAGAGGGAGCTATGTGCAAATAGTTTAAATAGAAATGTGTTTTTCAGATATCAAGTAATGAAAATATAACATCTCTTTACTATGTCATGCTATGTATGACCACTGTGTTGTAAATGTGTCTGTGTCCTACTTCCTAAAATAGGGAACTTCAGTCTTTGGCAGACCAAGAGAAGATCTCCCCAGCTGCCATAAAGAAGACGACTCTGGACAAAGTGCTGCAGCAGCCAGGAGTGACTGCGGATGCTGTTGGAGTTAGATCTCGTGGGATCAGCATCTTCAACAATAGTAAACCAAGAAACAAGAATTGATCTTTTTTTTTGTCACACTTGGAAACACCACATTTTTAATGTGACTGTTCACATCGCTGAGGAAGTTTTACCTCCTGTGAAACAAACCACTTCTGGCAGGGGATTGTTAAAACATGACCCAAAGTCGTGGACCACTATCTAAAAACGACGATACCGAGATGTAGGGGGAAACCTATATACAACGTGTTTTGATTAAATTGCCACGTTTAATGTTTTTATATTTGATAAGCTGCTTCCCCATCCATTTTGATCCTATCTCATTTCCTTTGCTCAGACGTTGAGATTTTCATTCACTATCTAATTCAGCTCTTTCTGACGGTGGTTGGCAGTTTACTAAATTTACAGTCAATCTCGTTGTCTGCAGTGAAGTAAGCTTATTATGTTTTTCTGTAGTTGGTATTCAATCCAACATGTATTAATGCAGTTTGCCAGTGTGTTGCCATTCAAATATTACACTCCTATCTACTGTATACTCCCTATGCAACGTGTGAAAGAATGTACACGCAAGAAGCAAAACTGAAAAAACAACAAAGGGAAAATAAATACAGCTCTATTTAGGACTTGAAACCCAAAGTTACTGACTTGTGACTTGCTTGACACTTTCATGTCTTGACACGTGACTTGAGTGTAAAAACTTCATACTTACTTTGGACCTGCAAAATCATGACATTTTTCTACCTCTGGTTCCTTATTAACTGACAAGTTACTGTATTTTAATAAAGCAATTGCAAATGTGTATTAAATACTGAAGACATTGAGTGGACTGTGATTAATGTGTCTGTGCGGCACTGGCTATTGGATAGCTATTAGATGGTAGTGTAACAGTGTGCAATATGTGTCATAATCTTGGTTAAAATCTTTTCTTATGAGGAAAAAAGCTCCTTCATGAATGAAGGCACGTGACCAAACACGATGACGTCTGGCTTCGATACAAGAGAAAGGAATCAACAAGGGGAGTACGAGCTGGCATTTGGAAGCGCTCCCGCTTCTGTCAGTGTCACAGAAGTACAGCTTTACCTCAAATGTTTTTCATCCTAGTGTTGATATGAGAAGAGGACACTGACAGCTGCAACTTGAGAGAAAGTCATTCTGAAGGCAGGTGGGTGTGTAAACCAAACAGACTGTTGTTATGCTGAGTGTGCATGCCTTCGCCTCGCCGCTGACAAGCTGGCCGCGGTTAGCTTAGCCACCTAGCTTCCTATAGCCGCTTACGTCAAGCTAACCTGATTTTAACCAGAGTTCGATTTCAAACTAAAGGTGTCACGCCTGTTTTCAGAAGCATGCCTTCTTATTTTGAAAGCGTCGACCGGAAATAGTGTAGTCGGTGTGACATGACAACGGTCGGGCTCCCACTGTGCTGAGATGGCAGCTAATCTTTTGTACACACTCATTAGCCGCGAATAAAATATGTCAGTCAGATATTGGGGTTGTTGTGGCACACCAGGCAAGCAGTCTCTCAAGTGAAAGGCTGGCTTTTCCATTGTACGAATCGCTTTCTGTAGTGATTCGGTGATAGTAGGAAGGCTGAGCACGGGGATTTCCTCGCCTGCTTGTTTTGTAGGCGGGGAGTTTGCCACTTTTACAAGCAGGCGTTGAGAGGTCGGACACAGAGTCGCGGAATGTCAAAACTGTGTCAACTACGTTGCTTTTTATGAGAGATAGTTTGGCGTGCCGTGGTCACTGCATCGCAGCGCATCTCGGTGCTTTGTCAACTCATGCGCTTCTTGCTGCCCAAACCTGCTGCTTCATCACCTCGCTGTGAAAAGGGAGCAAGAGCAAGCCGAGGCAGCGATTTAGCGACATCAGGTCGGTTGCATTATTTTCTCATTTATGTCACTGGCTGTGATTAAGTCTGTGCAATGTGCGGTGCAGATTTGAATGCATGCATGGATTTCATCTCTAAGAAAATGCTTCCATATTATCGTTTCGTATTGAGCTGGTTCACCTGAAGTGACAATTCATTTAACCGCTGGTTAAATTGTAACAATGGCAGTACCAAATCAAACCAGCCGTCCTTGGCTTTCACCGCATGTTTTATGGTATTATCAGAGTCATCAAACAAGCAGAGGTATTTTTTTTTATCGTGCTGAATCATCACAATGATGTATTTATACGATCTCGGAATCCACCCCGAAATATGGCACCACCGGACAAAGGTCTGCTCGCCGGATAAGGGTCGATGTTTATCACCAAGCCGCTGTTATTACTAAGGAGATGGATCGAGATGGAGCTGATGGAGCCGTACAAGTCGGTTATCAAGCCATGAGCATCAAGTGATGAGCACCAGGCATTTATCAATAGCCTCATCTATATTCAGCTGAGAATGTGCAGTTTATTGCAGTGCTGTCATGATGCACATCCACGAACAAGGGGGAGTACATTCAGACTAAGTGCTTACAGTAGGTGTCAACTGTCAACTGCGATGCCAAATCCATTTTAAAAATGCATGATAAGCAATATATTATGCCTGTGTTGTTATCATGGAGTCCTGCGATGAGTGGCTGTCTAAATTGGGTCACGTCCTATTATGGAATGTATGGGAAGTTAAAAACAACAGTTTTATCAGATGGTGTTTAAAATAAAAAATCAAGAGTAGGTATTTTGGTGTGGTGGCATCCAGTAAAAGCCTTTTTTTTAATTTGTTGTTATTTCTTAGTATGCTGAATACCAGGGGTACAACTCACAAGTTTCTTTGATTCTTTTGGTAAACGATCCAGATGGTTTTTCTGCACCTCAATATATCTAACGATTTTTCTTATCCTTGATCAATCTATCTGTGTGCACATGATTTTGTCTAATAAGATGAAGAAAATTAAAAAAAAATGATGCCTAATTTCACATTCCCGGTCCTTCTCTTCAGATTGCTTCCATTGTTTGGTCAGTAGCCAAACTATTTTTTAGAAGGACAAAAGTGGAGAACAACAAGTAATTCTTAGCATTTGTGAAGCTGTAGACAATAAATAGTTGGCATTTTTACCAGATAAACCTCTAAACAATGTATCAATTATTCAAAAAAAATGTAAATTTTTTCTCCATTGACTAATTAATGGAATGGGTCCCGCCTCAACACTGGCTAATATGCGATACAGTTTGATAGCAGGGTTTATTTCCTTCAATACATTCACATTGTTACACATCATTGAATTCACGAATGCAAACAAATAAATAGTTCTATCATTGAAAAGACTGGTTGCATGTCCGTAACACAAGTAGTAAAATAATGTGAACACTAGGATGCAAGCAAGACTTTAATTGTCTGCCTGCAGAAACTTTAACCGGCTGCCGCCACCTGCAGCGTAAGAGGGTACACAACAGAGAGAGAGACACGCGGGTGATGTTGGAACAGTAAAATAAACACATATCCATCAATGTTTCTGTGTCAAATTGATGCATCAGGATGCTGTTCGGTCGTTTGCCCCGATGCGGATCGATGGATTTTTACACCCCCTGTTAATTTATGTGAGAACCAGCTTGCTTATGACATGATTTAATACAGTGTAACATTCCACTTCTATCATTCCGGGTTGTCAAAAGCTCTTGTTTCCCTGCGTGTGACATGATGACATTTTCAGCCCATTAGAGCGCCTGCGTGTGGAGGGCAGGCGGTGAATTATCCACGGAGAATCTCTATGCAATTTGTAAAGTCACCTTGGAAACTGTTGAGCGTTTATAGGCAGGGCTAAACAGATAGAAGTTACCCGTTCTTGCTCAGATATCCAACTTATTTCATCATCTCTGTTCATGTGTGCAGGGCATTGAAGTGTGTTTAGAAGACAGACCAGCGCTACGTCAGAAGGGTTTTGCAATACGGCGTAATGCCCATCTCTGCCTTCTCTCGACAGGTAACAAGGATAGATGAGGCCCCATGTAAGAGCCTGATGAAGCTGGCAAAGGTGTGTAGATGGAGGCAGGGAGATCAGCTCTGAGATTTATTACCTCTTGCATTGAGGTATCGAAGATAAAATAATGGTGGATGCCATAGAGGTGAAGCGAATGCACGACTCGTACCTAATGTTGTTGCTCAGCATGGGCAGGCGGGTGGAAGAGAATATGTAAGGTTGATGAAACACGAAGCAAGACTTTACGCAGCGTAGAGTATATTCTGGCCAACGACACCTCTATACGGCCAACACAGCTGAGCCCTGGGAGTCGTTACGCCTATTCAGGACAATTAATAGCCCGCAGAAAGGAACACAAATGTGGGATTTGTCCACAAAAGTGCTGCTTAAGCTGCACGGGGAAATGGGAATGCCTGGAAGCAAAGGAGAAGAAGATCAATATAGTTTTTTTTTTCTCCCCTTTTTTTGCAATAGGGAGGGAATGTTGGTGATGAAACCTCTTGCAAGTGTGATTGCTTAGCATTGCGATATGCCCGCTCCACTTCTCAAAGTAATACTTTCATCCTGACAGCGGCAAGTGTGTTTGATGAATTTCTGTTTGCAACTTGAATTAGAGCTGGCATGTTCATTACTGCCCCTCGGTGTGTGTTCG
Organism: Macroramphosus scolopax; assembly: GCA_901007825.1. Lineage (NCBI taxonomy): Eukaryota > Metazoa > Chordata > Actinopteri > Syngnathiformes > Centriscidae > Macroramphosus > Macroramphosus scolopax. Next base: position 80,367 of record CAAKHC010013194.1, read on the forward strand.
TAATTCAGATCGGCCAATATTGGACAGAACACGGACAAGCGCGGCGCGGTTCCCCGGCTGCTTGTGTTTTATTTCCCTTTTTAATTTTCACGTAACTTAATTTTATTTCAGCCGATTCACGTGCGAGACGCATCAGAGGGCAACCCGGCGTTAAAGTCTGATTTAGCTCAGCCCGTTTCTGGTGTAAGAAGTCAAGTCAAAATGAAACTCATGAATGACGCAGGATAGAAATTGTCAGTTCCTTTTGTATTTGCTGGGACTTTTATGCAAATATATGAGTGTTCCCACTGTGTTCTGGTGTGACGTGGGCTGGGTATGTATAAAACCTTCTAAGGCGGTTAAAGATGGTGATGATCTGAACAAAGATGAGCAGTGTCTAACCCACATTGGAAAAGGAGCTCATGCAGATCATTAGACTGCCTCAAGTGCCCGTCTGTTGCTGATAAAATGGACAAAGATTACTTGTAGACACTCGTAAAATTACGTGTTATTACCTCGGAATATAAAGAGTACAACAGCAGACAGTTTCCGACACCAGTCGGCAAACGCTACAATCTTTTATACAGTAGTTATTTATTTGTACAAAATATTACATGACATGGATTCCACTGTTAAAGCTGTGCAGTGTCTCTCCGTTAATCCAACATTCAGTTATTTATTCGCTTATGTAGTATTTAGCAGACTCTCCCGTGCTTTACAGGAAGGGGGTTCGGTGTTGTGCTCCGGAATATTTAAACTCCTCCGTAGATGGACGGTCTCGCTGCTGTGGGGATTCAACATCCTTCCTCTTCTGCCTTGTTTTGGTTTATAATTAATTTCCAGTATCCAACCTGTAGTTCAGACTTTAATATTTGAGAACTCCGCACACTGCGAAGGATCAGCTGGAGTTAAAAATCCTTGTTGTGTGCTCATGAATCCACGTTGTATTCCGGAGTGTTATTTATTTATTTATGTATTTTGGGGGATGATCATGTTGAGTGTGAGGCCCCTGCGTCCTGTAGGCACACATCACCAATCACTTGCCATAATTTGACCTGAGTGGTGTCCGTGTTATTAATAGCAATTAGCATCTTTGTTACTTTGAGACAATGGCGCTGATAAACCGACTGCGTCTGTACCGGTGCTTTCTGGGAACAGAACAAGAAGATGCTGATGCTGTTTGGCTTGTTTGTTTGATGACCTTATCACAGAGGGGTGTTTTAATTTAGGAAGAAATACTCGTGAAATCACCGCTGTACCAATCAGACGTGATAATACTTTGCTGTTATTTCCCTTTTGAATTAGATTAAATGTGTCAAACTGCTCAGCGGATGAGCAGCGCAGCCTTCGCTATAGCTGTAAGGTCACTGCAATATGCATGTAATATGTATGCAACCAGTGCAGCAGAGCTTCGAGATATTTTCCCAGTGAGTGGGATGCCTGCAACCCTTACTTCCTCTGCCAGTGCGAGGCCGAAGTATCAAGAGATATTCTCTTCCTGTTTAATCAAGTCCTCCAGGCGGATGCAGTGGAAGGCCGATGAAGTCTCTCCTGCTCATATTAACAGCTCCAACAGCAGCTCGGAAATACGGTATCGAAACATCGGTTAAAGCAAACCAGTCCAACCGAAGTCCCTTTAAATAAGCCTCACATTATCAGTGACTTGAGAAAACACTGAATCCCTCGAGGGTGATGATTCATGTTTTCACTTTAAAACCACATGAACTGAATTCCCGACAGAAATGTGCCACCTGCTCTTCGGTTCAACCGACGAGGTTTTTACATCCCGGTTTTCACAGCCGGCCCGAAGAGACCGTCACGTTGCTTTAACACTCATTTGTGAAGATAATCAAATTAATCTGGAGCATGAGGGAAAAGCTTCAAAAAGTTACAGAGCAACTTGCAATATTACATGTTGCCTGCTCTCCTCTACATAGATTGATATCAAATACAGCAACAATATGCAGATTTTTTTTGTCCGCAGGCCCGTTTTTCACAACTTCTAATATCGTTGATTATTGTATATTTCTGTTGAAGCCTCCGTCTGTATCTGACAGGCGGATCAATACCAGGATGATTTACAGACTGCCGCTAACAACCGTTTAACCCCTTAATTACAGCCACGGTGCACTTACTCTAATGGTCAGTGTCTTTCCAAAGAATTTGGTTAACTGCTATTCCGGCGCGTCTCTAAAGCTCCGCTGGTCAAAAAGTGTTGGCTTGGTATTTCCCCTCGACTACAAGCGTATCACATTTCCCTCTGAAAGCTGAATGATTTCCCCTCTCCCTCTTTTGTCACTCTTATTTCACGCTCTGAATACTTAGTAGTTAATGGCTTCACTCCCTTCTTCCCATCCTACCTTTCTCTCACACACACACACACACACACACTGTTGTCACACCAGCCTTCCTGTAACTCTTCCAGAGCTATCAGAGGAGTCTGATTTTTAATTTGCTGTTAAATGGCGCCCAACACATGCAGCTCGCTTGATAATTGACTTCACTCGGCTGAAGGGAGAAATGATTAAACCCCGAGTATCTAGGTGATCTTCGGACGGGACGGAATAAAAGTAGTTTCTTCTGATCACGATGTGTTTATGAACGGCTATTTACGGGGCTCGCGGGGTGCAAATGTTTGGCAGGCTGCAAGTGGACAAGACAACAAGAAAGCAGAGTGTAAATTAATGAGCCAAAGCTTGAGAGAGAGAGAGAGAGATAATTCTTTCACACCTAATTCATCATGTGCTTTTCAGTATCTGTGTGGTCATCAACATTCTACTTCCTGTGGAAAGTCCGTGATAAGGTGCCGCCGCTCGGTTCAGTGTCAGGACTCCCTCGTCGCTGCTGCATGTTCTTGATGTTGCGCTACGCCCCTCATCGTTTATCGCAGAATGAGTAGACGTTGGTTTTGCAAAGGCAACGAGATGACAACGATGCTAAACTATTCAATTATCAGATGCCTAATTTAGTTTCGGCCCGTGTCTCCTTCACAAGTAAAACGGACTTCGCGGAGGAAAGAAAATCCAAACAAGACGAATTAGCATTGTTCGCCACGCCGGCGCCTCGTCGGGAGTGAAATGCATTGTTTGGCGAGAGACGTTATTAAGCTGTTAGTTTCACAGAAGTGATTTGCTTTTGTGGGATCGCGCCTGTGCGTTTCCTGAAAACAGTCTTCCATCAGCATGCACCTCCACCGTTCATCTTTACCCACTTCATTAGCGAGCTGCCGGTGCCAAGTGCCTCGACGCTTCTTCTCAAAAATGCACCATGACAAGTTAAATTCGTATGTGCTTGTGCGGTTGCTCCCCCCTGCGTGGATATATGTGCATGTGATTAGTAATGTGATATCCAATCCACTCAGTGAAGCCTGCGCCCGTTAGTCCTCCTTAGCCGTGTTTAGTATTCAGAGAACAGGCGCTGTTGTAATCTGGATTCTGAGGCAGGTTGCCGGGGTTTTTGTTTGCTCTTATGGCCCTGATAATCCTGTTACACTGCTGTCAAGTGGAGATGGCTCTCCCTACAGCCCTGAACCACCATGTGTGCCACCTCCAGTACCAGAAATACACCCCCCCCCCCCACCCACCTCACAGCCCCCACCTCCCGCCTACCGCCATTTTGAGACAGTCGTTGATGGAAGACCCTTGGATGTATCCTTGAAGAATCACCTCCCGAGCATCTTTATTCAGCCGCCCACCCCCGCCTCTGTCTCCCACCCCCACTTTAAGCAGTGTACGACAGTGATAAATATTCATCAGGCGACGCGGTGTGTGGATGCTGAAGCCTCGGCTCCCCCTCAACAAAGGGTCCCCTAGCTAATGGTGTCCATCCTTGGCAGCCCCCCTGGAGAGATCCTGTGGAGGGGATGAGATCGTTAAAGCATGACACAGACTCAAAGCTGGACCTATCATGTCACATCAGCATTTATCCCACTAGAGTCACCCCCCCCCCCCCCCCCCCCCCCCCCCCCCCCCCCGCCCCCCACCCCAACCCCCCCCCCCCCCCCCCTCCCCCCCC